>CBVK0100097942.1:0-30219 GCA_900067695.1 Picea abies
CGCTCTTCCGATCTCACGCATTAGATGGAGTCCAACTATAGCTTATTAAAGGGAAAGGTTTCATGAAGAAAATAGCTTCCATGATGTAGGTAGACATAAAAAATGAAGCTTATTTCCCACTTTCCCTCTACACTCGATATTCGGTAATTCGACTAGTGAGACTGTCCGACAACAGTTTGGCCCAGTCAAAAGAAAAACCTTCAGCAATTGTATGAATAAGCGGTATGCATGGGAGGAAAAAGTGAGTAGTGTCCTCCCTCCCATACAACCTACATGCCATCATCGCTATATACTTGAATTATGGCTCTAAGGAGGAGATTGAATAAATTCCATTAGTATCAGCCCTGAATTTTGTGGGGTGCGAAACCCAATCCTTGATCAGATCAGATAAGTTTCTTCCAAATTGCTTGCATTCCTTCCCTTTGAAACCTCCTATAAACTTGACATTGTGCGTGAATTTTGGTGTGGGTGACAACTTATACATTACCTACAAATGTTCCGGTCTAAAAGTCCCAATTGTCACCTTCTGTTCGCTGGTAATCGTCCTAGTCAAGATGCCCACATGGTCCAGTGCCCATCTGATCATATCATAATAGGGAAGAAGTTGTGGCCTTGCATCTATTTTTTGCATCTCTGCTTGAGCGACGATTTTGTATTAGGTGGTCAAGTCATCCTTCTCGTTATCACTGGAATCATATGAACAATTTACCGATTTAGACTCAAGAATGTTGGAAACGTATGTCCATGTTTTGATAGTATTAATACTTCGAAGAATGTTGGAAACGTATGTCCATGTTTTGATAGTATTAATACTTCGGGGTGAAGTATCGAAAACAACATCTGAGCCTTGACCTAAACTCTCGGTAGCTGCCTTGGGTGCTTTTCATGGAACCATGATAGAGAAACCTACACTCAGATCTCCTGTATTAATAATTGTAAATACAGACAAAAGTTATCCTAGTGAAAAAGATCTACGTGAAAATAGAAATAAAATTGAAATAATGAAAGAAACCCCTTTTCTTTGATCTTTTAACCCTGTGTGAGTCCTTGCTGACAGAATGGTCAAGTCATTTAATGGAAATATTTAGGGGTGAAATGAGATCTTATTATCCATTAACTCACCAATATACAAATAAATGCCATAAATGCTTAAATGATTCGTGACGATGAAAAAATGCGGAAACATTAAAAATTCTCATCCATAGACTGTGTGTTAAAGGTCATTTAAGGAATTTATTAATTCATCTTAGTTCCTTCAATTTAGTACTTTTAGTCCTTAAAACCCTTTTCGGCGCTCGCCGCATCGGATGATTTCGCTCCTAGTCTTGGAGCCCCAAAGACCCGAAATCGCGATGATGCGATTTAACCATTTATCTGTGATTTCACTCAAGATTTTAATTAATCCATGCCTAAAAAAAAGGAAATCATGACTTCATGGATTAGAGTCATGAAGTTGCAGATTTTTGGGGGAGCGATCGTTGAGTCATAAAGCACGATAATGCTTAACCAAGGTTTAAAAGATTTACTATTGACATTAACCAGGGTAAATTTTAAAACCACTTCGCGACTTCGCATATCGGGGTTCGAAACACATTTGACATGTAACTCCAAAAGCATGAGAGCACGAGGTAATAAAAGTGATAATATTTTCTTAGTGGTTTAGTGACGGTGATTTAGAACTAAAACTGTTATCGCCACTTCGCGTGTCGGAATACTGAGGCTTCAGTGGGTAAAGAACGTGAAATAAACGATAACTTGAAAAACCAACTTTTGGGCTTAAGTATAACATTTCACCTACTTGGAAAACGTGACTCCAACCTTTGAATAAAATCAAAAATGAAAAATAAAGGTGCTCCAACATAGGCTCCAACTAGGGATCCTGTCTCCCTGTGGGACAGGAAGAACAATAGACCACGTGCCTGTATTGGGTAAATGGAGTCATTGGTTTCTTTCTGCGAAACTTGTTTTAGGAAGAGGATACAGAGGGAAAATTGAGATCTCATCTTTACTTCTGGAAATATTTTCAAAACTCAATTGCGTTCTAGACTTAGTTGCAGCCCATTCGGTGACTTTCTCTTTCACGATACTGAATTCAGGTTTGCTTTAAGATGATCAAAACAGTCCTAGGAAATTCAACAGATCCTGTGGATTTTGTCTTGCATCAAAATGAAGTAAATTCAATGCTTTTAATCAGGAAGTCATGTCTGAACTTGGGATGTAGATCTAGTTTCGAAAAAGCTAATTACTAGAGTATAGTAAAATTTGTGTATGACATCCTTACAGATATCTCAGATATTGCTTCACTACCAGGGAGCCTGTTCAGTACCCCAGTGAAGTTATTTGATTCCCTTTACTAAATTTCCTTTCACCGCTTGAAAATATAATCATGTATTTAAATGCTGAGACGAGGGAAATCATTTATGAATTTCCTTTCATCGTCTCCTTGGACTAGATGGGGGCAATCAAGTATGAATTTCCTTTCACGATCTGTCTTATATTTTATTTCTTGAAATATGAAGTGGGGGAAATCAGTTTGTATAAAGTATACCAGGGGTGATATCTGTGTAATATTCACAGTAGAGGTCTGTCAACTTGCTTTGATTACTCAGGACCAACTTTTTCTTGACTTTCAAAACATCTTAGCCCATAGGGAAATATGGGAGAATTTATTTCCAGGGGTCTTCCTTCGAGCAAGACTCAATCTTTTGAAACCTGTTAAAAAACCTAAAAGAGTCAGGATCAACCTACGCGTAACTTTTCTCAGTAGGAGACTGAGGAGTTATGAGGGCTTGATTACTTTCTAAGATCCGTTTTCCAGCTTCCAAAGCTAAAACGTAACATCTTCTCCCTCTATGGAATACGAGGAAAGGCGTCTGGTGTTTAAAGAGAGAAAGTCAAGGAAAGAAAAAGGATGACGGAGAAGGGTTTGGATTTCAAAATACAAGGGTCATAGTTGAATCTCGACTCTTGGAGCCTTTTCTTGGAGATGCTTTACTTTCTCTGTTTATTTTTATTATTTTTTATCTTTGTCAAGGTGAACCTTTTAGGACCCACAATAAGAAGTTGTTCCTTTAATGACATGTGAAGCAAAAATATCATACTCATGAGACCATCATGGTGCTTTAGTGATATTTGTTTTAAATATAGATACCTTGGAAATTTGTACCTTTGCCTTACCATTTCATTCTCTTCTTAAATAAAAAATTATTTTTTATCACCTGTTTCAGGTGAATTGATTTTTCGATACATGACTATCTGTTTTCTCCTTTTGCTAGTTTGGGCTGCAAGTCGAGATCCTGTAAGAGAACAACACAAAGAGTATCAGGGCTTAATATTAAGGTAATTGAATGTGTTGAAAATTTCATATTCCTACTTCTAGAAAAACACTGACCTGTTTTATTTGTGATGAAAGTAAATGTACCAAAAAAATTATAAAATAAAAGAAAACACAAACATGTATATACAGTGGAAATTTGGAAACCATTTATTGCATATAGTTCTTTAAATAAGGCCTGTTGATAGGGGCGTTGAGGATTTTACCGTCCAAATTCTCTAATAGAAACAAATTTTTCCCTTCAGAAGCTGTGACTCTAAACGGTCCATACCAGATATGATCAAATTCACCATGTTTTGCCGAGTCTTCCTTCCTAGCATCCGATTTCAAAACCAAATCGTCAAGGAGAAATTCTCTATCCTTGGCCTTATGATCAAACAATGCTTTCATGTTGTCCTGGTATTTCTGCATCCTTTCATCCACTTCAGCCCTATGTTGTTGAACTTCAATCAACTGGTTTATTTGTCTTGTGACATGATTTGGTTCTTCTTTCTCATCTTGCCAAAGTTTCATCACAGGAAGTGCTAGATTTATAGGTAATACCACGTCGATCCCATATACCATTTGGAAAGGAGAAGTGCCGATAGATTTTTTTGTATCTATCTGATTCGCCCACAAGGCGTACTTCAAATGCACATGCCAATATTTTTTGTTTTCTCTCAACACTTTCTTAATTATAGTAATTAGAATTTTGTTTGAGGACTCGACTAGCCCATTTCCTTGGGGGTAATATGCCATGGAGTGACCGAGTATGATATTGTATTTTTGGTAAAATCTGACCATAGCCATAGATTTGAATGCCTGGGAATTATCTGTGACTGTCTTTCAGGGATAGCCGAATCTAGACAAAATGTTCTCTTCCAGGAAATCCATTACCATCGAATCCATTGCCTTTCTATTTGGAATAGCCTCCACCCATTTGGTGAAGTATTCTGTGGTAGTCAGGATCCATTTATGTTGAGCGCTGGAATGTGGGTTAATTTCTCTTATAAAATCCAGTCCCCATTGTTCAAAAGGGGCTTCTATTTTAACCGGAACCAACGATAGCACTGGGAGTTTCTTCTTACATGCGAATAATTGGCATGGGTTACATGATCTGAATTTCGTGTTGACATCTGAGAATATTTTGGGCCAATAATATCCTACCCTCAAGATTTTATAAGTTGTTTCCCTCCAGGCGTGATGTCCTCCGCACACTCCTTCGTGAAATTCGTTTATGACCCTCTATGTTTCTGATTCGACTAAACAAACCAATAGGAAGCCTAATAGGTCCTTCCAATACAATTGGCTTTCGTATATACAATACTTCACCAGATGTAGCTTTAGTGTCGTAGCTTTAGATGGAGATAAGTCGTTCGGGCATTTCAAGGTCAGCAGGTAGGACATTATGTATTTATACCAATCCGATGAGGCAAACTTCTCTTTGATTCTGATTGCAGTTATTTGTTCATCGAGCTCGTTTATGTCCACACATCCTTCACATCCCTATAGGATATTTCTTCTGAGGGCTCTGAAATTTGATTTGGCTAAGAGATTAGCCAAACCCTATCCTTTTACTAGCCTCGTCAGTTTTATCGCCAGGTCGAATTCTTGAATTTTAGCAAGCCACCATCCCCTTTCCCATCACTGTCAGACTGAACCAAAATGTCTTTTACATAACTAGTGGGTACGTATGCAATTACCTTGGAATGTAACACGTAGGTTCTGAAAGCGTTTAACACCTTCACCATAGCATATGCTTTCTTTTCCGTTATATCGTATCTCAATTCAATGTTTGTAATAATTTTACTAAGAAAGGCTATTGGTTTCTCGAAACCTTCTTCATTTTTTTGAACGAGTACTTCCGTAACTATGTGTTCGGAGGTGAATGAGAAAATCAGAAAATATTTTAGATAATTAGTGCTTGCCAGTATGGGTGCTTTGCTTATAGCCTTCTTGATGCGTGCAAATTATGATTTAGCTTCTGCTGTCCATTTTAATTCCCTATTCTTCTTTAGCATATTTGTGATCAATTTCACGATTTCAACAAAGTTTGGGATAAATATTCTCAAAAAAATTATTTTTCCTAAGAAGGACTGAATCTCTTTTACATTTCTAGGGATATTTATGGTGTCTATAGCTTCAACCCCCTTAGGATCAATTTTAATTCCATCTCGAGACACAATATGGCCCAAGAGTTTACCTTCTTGCATAGCAAAGTGAGACTTTTGGGGGTTTAAGGACAAACTGCATTTGCGACATTTCTCAAATGTCTACTTGAGATGTATTAGATGATCTTCATCAGATTGAGAAAAATAGATCAGATCATCAAGATAGATAACCATGAATTTGTCCCTCTCACCGATGAAAGCAATACCATATCACGTTGGAAAGTAGCACCTACATTCATTAGACCAAAAGGCATTTTGTCATACATAAATGTGCCCCAAGGGGTGGTGAAGGATATTTTTTCTTATCGTGCTTGTTGACAATAATTTGATTGTACCTGGAAAACCCATCGATCATCGACATCCTATTTGCCCCAATTACTTTTTCTAAAACATGATCCATTTTGGGTAGAGGGTAATTGTCTTTGAGGGAGGATTTATTCAGATTTCTAAAATCAACACACAGTTTGATCTCCCCACTTTTCTTTCTAACTAGGACCAAGTTGGCTACCCAGTCAGAGTATCTCAGTGGTACAATTATTTTTGTGTCTAGGAGATTTTTGACTTCTTTTTTGACCACAGGCAATAAAATAGGATTGATTTTTCTAATTTTTTGTCTAAAAGGTTTGACACCAGGATTTAGAGGTATCTTGTGTTCAATCATAGTGGTGTGATAATTTCTTAGCTCTTTGTATGACCAAGAGAAAATGTCTTTATACTACTCGAGTAGATCATCATATTTACTTTTTGTCTCAGGAGGGAGGTACTTCGATATTTTTACTATCTTAGGATCCTCTTTGGTCCCTATGTCACAGTTTTCAACCTCTTCTGGTTGGGGTTGCAAAGTAGACTTTAAGAGCATATCATTTTTCTCAAATAGTCTCTCCAGAGGGATTAGTCCCTTTGGAATCTGATTTTTCTTTAAAACCGACATGCGATGATTAGCGATCTTTTCCTGGAACTCCTGAGGATCCTCTCCCTCTTACATGATCCATGTGTGGTCATTTTGGTTTTCTTGGTCAATGTGAGTTTTGGCGAAGTCATCCACCATTTCAAGAAATTTGTTGATCCGTTCGTCATCCTCAAACACTTTCCAGTGTTGGATGTTGTTTGGTATGAAAGGTTTGTGCCTCACCTCTATGTGGTACTTTAGTTTGAAAGATGTAGGGGGTACAAAAGTTGAGGCTACTTTGGCTAATGAATCGTCTTGCAGGTTTTCAGTGCATGGGATGTAATGAACATTTACCGATGAGAAGAAATTTTCTATTAAATCCCAAGAACAATTTTTGTAAGATCTCAATCTCGGGTGTTTGGCCTGGTATTGCCAATTTATCTGCTTCACTATCAACTCCAGTGTCGTACATATTTTTATCTATCTTTTCTGATTTATTTTCATTTATGTAGTTCTCTTCTATATAGCTATTTACACCATCATCAAAAGACAAAATACAATTCCCCAGATCCAAATCGGAAACATAAATAGGATAATTGTTAGGATTGTATGGGTCGCATACTATGTATGCCAGCCTCGTTTCCATGTATAGTTGAGTGAACTGTCTGCCAAAAAAAGGAATCGTGGCATAGGTCATGTCTAGCTGAAGAGACCCCCCAAGTTTGGCTCCCTAAGACCTAGATAGTAGAAAACCATACTTCAGAGGTATATCAGTGATAACTACATCCATCAGGATGCTTTTCATCGTAACCTGTGCAAGAGTGACTACTAAATATTTTATCATACCCATGCACTTAACTCTCCTTGAATCGAAAGAGTAGAGATCTCCATAGGGCCTAGTGATCTCAAGGCCTAGTTTGTCCATAATAGACTTGGGTATCAAATTATGTGAGGCTCCAGAGTCTAGCATGCAGTTATGTAGTAGTCGATCATGCACGTTCAGGGTAATATAGAAGGGGGCTACAGTGTCTCTGGCACCCTCGAAATGTGGGCCAAAAGTGATATTAGAATTATCATCTTCCAAGTTTATCACGTCTGACTCACTTTCTAAATCCGAAAAATTTATCATTTTGGTTATCTTCTTTCGATACATAGGATTCTTTGCTAATTCGACCAAAGGTATTGGTATTTTGATCTTATTTATCTCATTTTCTAGGTTGAATCCTCCCCCACTTTTGTCCATGTCCTAGGCTAAAACCTTAGACTCCTTCTTTTCTAACTTATTTGTTTATAATGTTTTATTTTCTGTGATTCTAGTTACCGGTGTCTGTGCTTCAGCTGTCTTAGTTTTTTTCGCTTGTATCTCAACCTCCTTTACTTTTGGATTCTATGAATCTACCCCTTTTACTTTGCTATTAGGTATCTCGATCTCTTTTGGGGCAGGCTCATATATTTCACCTCTAGGGAAAATTTTCTTGGGTTGAGGAGTCAACACGGGTTTATTTTTGGGCCTCATATTGTACTTATGTTGGAGCTCAACCATTATAGAATCGTCCATTCCTTGATATGTAGAATCATTAGTGTTGTTTATGTCATCATATTTATTTGACGGTTGTTCTATGTTTAAGGACTTTTCATAATATTCCTTAGTTAAATGAGGCTGCGTCCATTCGTCACCCAAATTGTTTACGTCTTCTTCTAGAGCCTCAAAATCTTCCAGGTCATTTCCTCCTATAAAATTTTCATTTTTTAAAGGAGTTGGAATTTTCTGGTCTTCATTTTTAATCTGTCTTTGTTGATTTTGAGGGTTGGGGTTTCTCCTGAATTCTCTCATAACGAATTGATCTACTTTGGATTGATCTAGCTCCATTCTATAAATTTTATTTGATAGCTCTTTAATTATCCTAGCCATATCATCCATTTTATCATTTGAGGATCTACCAGGCCCTAAGGGTCCCGCTTGTTCCCTAAAATGTTTGGTTTCTCGGTTTCCCATTTCTATTTTTTTTTTAATTTTCTAGAAGCCATCATGTTAGATTCAATCTCTATGGCGTCATATTGCATTCGGGTCAGGTTAGCCCCTCTCCTTTCTCTCAACAGAAGTGAAAAATTGGGTACGAAGGCTCCAGCAAAGGTTACCTTGGCTACAGGTTGGGATGGTTTAACTTCAACTAGGATCTTATTATATAATTTGTTAAACCTTTGAATGAATTCCATAACAGTTTCCAAACTTTTTTTCTTTAAAGACCCAAACTCAGTCAAATAGTACAAATGGTCTTTCCTTTCGCCCCATTGTCTAAGAAAAGAGTCTTCTAGGGCATCGTAGGATAATATTGAACCTATGGGTAGACTTCAAAACTAGGTCTGTACCTATCCTTCAAAAGTTTGAACAAATAACCTTGAATATACATCTTCATGTTTGAGACCTAGGATATCTGCGAATTGATCAAAGAAATTTATATGTTTGGTTGTGGTTAGGTCCCCTTCTCCTGTAAATTTAGGTAAATTTTTCATGTAGTTTTCAGGAAGGTCGTGAAGGGGTACAGGTAGGACCAGAGGTGCATATCTAGCAGCTACTTGAGAAAAAATCCTAGGGGGCTGGGGTGGTCCCTGGCCCCCACCCTCCTCCTTCTGGAACCCCCCCTCCTCCTCCTACAGCCCCTCCACCTCCTCCTCCTACAGCCCCTCCACCTCCTCCTCTAGCGGCCACTATAGATACTCTTGGATAGGAAACCGATACGTTATACAGAGTGTTCTGGAACACGAAAAGTGAATCTTTAGCTTCTTCGAGAGACGAGAAAACTGAAGAAGGGTGAAAATGGATGCAAGGACTTAGTTCCTCAGATTTGTAAGAGATGTAATTAGGGGAACTTGTGGGCATGGAATATGATTATATTGTATACTCTTCGAGACTCTATGAGGTCAAGAAATCTAACTGAAGAGTCGGTAGGATATCAATCACTGCTAGCTTTACTGAGGGACTCTCACCTTCATTTATGCCAGAGGTTGTCGGGTGAATTTCATATTTAACTTCAGGGAGAGCTAAATTTGGGTTTAGGGTTTTGGACTCAACTAGTGTGGCCTTCATTCCTATGAAGATGGTTTTAGAGGGAGATTCTTGCAAAGTTAGAGTTTCAAAAGGAATCTTAGCCTTAGATTGTGTGTGCCTAAGCTGGTAGACTGCAGTAGTTGGCTTAAGGGAGCCTCTTGTTTTTAGTATTTTTTCGGGATTGAAAATGGGTGTGGTCTATTTACCATCTAGGTTTTGTCTGGTGTTCCTTTGACCATATGCCAACTTAATTAAATGTGGAGTTGCCAAGTGAATAATAAAAATATAGAATTTGGAAGGTGTTCGCTCTTTGTTCACTATCAAAGAGAAGAAACTTGCAAATGTCATTTTCTCAGGGAAAATAATTTTGTGTCTTCATCCCCGGAAACAGTGCCAGAAGATATGAAGCAGAGTTTTCATACATCAGGGTTTTTAGAAAGTCTGTTCCCCCATATGCTCTGCCATTTTTCTTGCTAGATAAGATGGTATGTCGCAATATTGCCAGGCAAACTGTGCTCAGTGGGATAAGCAAAGAGATCAAAGGATTTTCAAAGAATGTATGGTCGTCCTTCTCCATTCATTTTAATACATATCCCTTATTATATTTTAGCCATGCCAAAGATGAGGCTGTGGCCTTGGAGGAAATGAAATTGGTGGACATCGAGTTTAAGAAGAATGACCCAAATAAGGTTGTGCGTAATCACATGGCGAGTTGTGGCCTAAAAAGATATGAACATGAGATTTTTCCTCATGATGAAATCTTCTGAGGTGTGATATCCTATGTTGAAGTCCTAAGTTATATTCAAGCCCTGCCGCCTAGATATATGGATGATTTCTTTAAATTTTAGAAGCACTGGTGGAGCTACCTCCCCCTAGTTTTACAGGGAAAGAACCTGAAGACTACATATATATAGCAAACGGAAGCCAAGGGCTCAAAGGACTTAGGTCCTGGCAGGGGGGAAAACCAGGAAAAGATAGGAGAAGCCAAGACCTCGTAACAGGAAGCTAAGATCCCCAACCCAGAGGAAGGAAGCCCAGAAAAGGTTGCACTGGGCGAGCTGGTCCAGAGTCAAGAAGAGATATTCTCACAAAGGGTAGGCATTATGGCATTGCCCACATCAAGTGAGCCAGACACGGATACTACCAAAAAGCAATCATCCAAGAAAATTGACAGTTCCATTGCTTTTATCACTCCTTTATAGTTCACAAAGGGGACCCCTGATGCAAGATGGATTTTCGGTGAAGAATTAATGCCCATGGAAAGGCCATGGAAAATGAGGAATTTGCCACTGAGATAACAGGGACGTTAGGGGCCTATGCTATGGCCAACTAGTATTCCGTTGGATCTGTTAAAGAAAAGTTAAAGAGAAAGAACCTCTTGATCAGTAAGTTGGAGGCTAAGCTAGCTATGGTAGAGTAAAATGCCAGAGATCAGGTGAACACAGGTCTCGAGCAAGCTAGAGTAACTAATCAAAAGGATATCGAATAGCTTTGATCTGATCTCAGGCCAATACATCAGTTGGCTCAAACCATCCAAGCAAAGGTAAGATATCAAGAGGAAATGATAAAGAAATTGTAGTTAAAGTTGAATTCTGCCGAGAACCAGGTTATAGATATCAAGATATTCCAATCCCAAGCCATTGAAATCCGAAAGAAAGTGTTAGTAGCTCAGTAGGATTTACTTGCTAAAGTGGAAGCCATTCAAAATCACTTCTAGACAATATATCAAGCACTAAAAGACATTTCTTTGAGAGAAAGAGAAGCTGGGGCATCTTGGATTTCTTTCCAAGAGGCTGTTATAGCAATGGTGAAAGAAGGAATGGTCAGTAGTTCCAAACTTTCCATCCCAGAGCAAACCAGAGGGAATATCTTACTGAAGGCGTGTGAGCATAATATATCAGAAAGAAGAGAATGAGCTAAAGAAATGAGAAATTCTTGTGAAGAAACTTTCATCTTGATAAATAAAAATTTGTTGGACCTCGATAAGGAAGGCAGCGATGGGACACTGGGAAAAATCGATATAGCCAAGCACCTGCTAGATATCAAGGAGAATGTGGAAAAAGAGAAGGTTGAAATATCCCAGATAAGCCAGGTTGATATTTTCCAAGTGGAAAAATGGTTAATAAAACCATGTGTGCAGTTATGGTCTATCATCACAGAAGACCGACAAGTAGGAAAAAGGTTTCCATGGTTAGCAAAGAATTGTTACACTTTTGAGGCAAACAACCAAGAAGAGCCTTCAAAGTTGATAGCCCAATTGATAGAAAAGTGTCTCAATTGCATTGGGCAGGCGAAAGGGAAGGTTTATGGCATTAAATGATGAAAAATGTTATTTTGTTCTATTCCTGGAGACAAAAGAGTAAATAAGGGAAGGCACTCTGCCCGCATGAAGGAGGGAAAAAGACAAGGAAATGAAATGCTTCAATTTTCCATTTTGTAACCGAAAACTTCTAGAACGATTGAAATTTAAATGTTTAGAAGTTTGTAGAAATATTCATTTTGAAATGAGAAAAAGGGCGGGATATTATTGGCCCAAACTATTCTCAGATGTGAACACCAAATTCATAGCCTATAATCCTTGCCAATTGGTCGCAGGCAAGCAGAAACTCCCAGCGCAACCATTGGTTCCGGTCAAAATAGAAGCCCCTTTTCAACAATGGGGACTGGATTTTATAGGAAAAATTAACCTGCATTCCAACGCTCAACATAAATGGATCCTAACTTCCATATATTACTTCAAAAAATGGGTGGAGGCTATTCTAACTAGAAAGGTGACCGATTTGGTGGTAATGGATTTCTTGGAAGAGAACATTTTGTCTAGATTCGGCTATCCCCGAAACATGGCTATGGTTAGCTTTTGCCAAAAATACAATATCGTACTTGATCACTCTAGGACATATTACCCCCAAGGAAATGGGCTAGCCGAGTCCTCAAACAAAAGTCTAATTACTATAATTAAGAAAGTGTTGAGAGAAAACAAAAAATCTTGGCATGTGCATTTGAAGTACGCCTTGTGGGTGAATCAGATAGGTACAAAAAAATCTATCGGTACTTCTCCTTTCCAAATGGTAGACAGGACCGACGTGGTATTACCTATTAATCTGGCACTTCTTGTGATGAAACTTTGGCAAGATGAGAAACAAGAACCAAATCATGTCACAAGATGAATAAACCAGCTGATTGAAGTTCAAGAGCACATGGATGAAGTGGACAAAAGGCTACAGAAATACCAGGACAACATGAAAGCATTGTTCAATCATAAGGCCAAGGATAGAGAATTTCTCCCGGACGATTTGGTTTTCAAATGGGATGCTAGGAAGGAAGACTCGACAAAACATGGTAAATTTGATCATATCTGGTATGGACCGTTTAGAGTCACAACTTCTAAAGGGAAAATTCATTTCTATTAGAGAATTTGGATGGTAAAATCCTCAACGCCCTTGTCAATGGGCGTTATTTAAAGCACTATATGCAATAAATGGTTTCCAAATTTCCACTATATATACCGGTTTGTGTTTTCTTTTATTTTATAGTTTTTTTGGTACGTTTACTTTTATCACAAATAAAACAGGTCAGTGTTTTTCTAGAAGTAGGAATATGAAATTTTCAACACATTCAATTCCCTTAATCTTAAAGCCCTGATACTCTTCATTTTGGTCTCTTACATTGAATCTGGCCTATCAAATCAAACCATGACCGCTTTAAATCTTTTTGATACCATGCTTAAAACTGCCACCACTCGGGTAGAACTCGAATGTTCATGGGCAATAATTGAATGGGATATAAGCATCTAGGAACGTTTGGAAGAAAGACAGAGACAGCTTAGAAATTAACCTTAGCTTCCTTTCCTGAATTTTGATTTTTCCCCTTTTTATCTTTCACTCACTTTCGGATGCCTAGACTTTGTACTTTATATCCTTAAGTAAAGACTCTGGAAAGAGGGTTTCCTTCTAGGGGAAAAAACCCTAACATAACTTATATAATCAAATCTGCGACCTTATAATGAATGGTCCAAATTTACTATGAAATTACAATCTACATTTACAAGGCAATTTTTCCTTTCGGGGCTTCACCCCCGAACCCCCACTGGGAAATGCCCCCATGTGAAGGGGTGTATAGTATTATGGGTTGTACAGTCTTCATGGGGTATAAGCACAGCTAAAATCAAAGACCTATGAATCAAGAAGATAATCAGGCTCCACAACCATCACTTTGATTTAGGGATATGTATTACATCTTTGAATAATAAACATTACCAATCCTCCTCTACCTTATGTCAATGGATGATTGACTTGAATTTATTCATCTCTTTAAATATGGTTTGATTTAGACATTCTCACTTCTTTATTGTATAAAGAGAGCAATGGTAACTCTAAGCAAACAAACATCCACACAAATTGATACACATCCTCTTAATTAAGTATTTTACATATTTTTAATATTAATAATGTATATATCATCTAAATATTGTATTCTTGAAATTTTCTTTCACTATAATAGCTCATGGAGTACTATTTTCCATGGGATTATCTTAGGAAATTTCACAATTTGACGTTGTTCCTTCCTCCAATGAATATATCACAAACATGGTATTGATTAGAAGAATGATTTTCATGCATGATTTAACATAGTGTTGTGTATGTCATCCATTATTCATGTGGACCTATGTATATAGGATACATGGGTATATTTAGTGAACATTGTGTGGGTCTACAATATATTCAAGTGAATAAATTTACCTTAGTTGGATATTTAGAAGCTATAACACATATTGTATGCATTAAGGATGTAAAATTCATACATGGGATAGATTAATACACCACGTTGTATTCAAGAATCAAACTAGATACTAGAAAAACACACCAACAATCTAAATAGAGATGTGAGATGGATTCAACCTAGTTCAATATGCTACTAAATAAAGTTAACATGGAATCAAATTTGCCTTCATTGTATTACATCACTCATATGCTTAATGCATACATTCTCACTCCTCTAACCTGTGTTGAATTGACTTGACTTGACTTGTCACCTTCAATATGCTTTCATTTAGGGATATCTTGCATCTTTGAATGATAAACTTTTCCACTCCTCTACCTTATGCTGATGGATTATTGACTTGTCTTGATTTGTCTCTTTGAATATACTTTGATTTAGGGACATGTCTTGTGTTTTTAATTAATATCCATTCTTACTCCTCTGGCCTATGTGAATTACATTGTTGGACCTTGGTCATGTATTAAGGAAGAAAGACAAAGCATGAATTGTGTGGAAGGCACACAAACTGAGGAAGAGTCAAAGTGGTTAAAGAAGCATAAAAGAAGGAGTGAAGTAAGGAAAAATAGGCTGTTGAAATAGAAGATCAAGGAGGAAAAAGCATCAAAGAGGATAGATTGTGGAAAATTTAGCAATCCGAAGAGGACACCAATGGGTTCTTTGGAGAACCTCATGGAGAAGAAGGAAGAACAAGTCAGGGAAGTCCTCAAAATGTGGGCTATGTGTACTTAGGGTTTTGGTACCTAGGGTTTGTGCACCTGGACGTCAGTCCAGGGTTTCTAAGAGTCATAGAAGGATAAATAGAGGGTTAAGAAGAGGGGAGAGGGGGATGTTGTATTAGGGAGATTGATTTGTAAAAGTGTTATATCTTAGAACATTCTTGTATTCTAGATCTTCAGCTGGGTAAGAAGATCTACCTTGCAGCTGGGTGCACAGGGTTGGGAGGCAAGGAGGAGAGAGAGAAGGATTTGTAGTTGAGTACATAGATAGAACTGTGTATTTTCATCTACTTTATCAATAAACACATTTCTATGAACGTAGTCCTAGGGAGAGGGTGAACCACATAAATATTGTTGTTTTGCATGATTGATGTTGTGTTATTTGCTATAGTTTATATTGTTATTGGATTGTTGTTTTCCTATTGAAGATAAGAAATATAACTAACTTCACGAAGCTAAAGCATAATACTGTTAAGAATATCCAAGTTATCTTTTGTTGTTATTCTGGAATCATCTTGCACTTCCCTTGGTTGTAGACACTTGTGTCCTACAACCCCCATATTTCTACTTCAGGTGAGACTTCATCTGCTTCGCAGGTGTTGCCGAAATGACTAGTAGTTAGGGTTTTTTGGTGCGACGTTAGAGTTGAACCCTAGGTCTTCCCCCGTGCCAACAAATAGCTTCGTTTTTGGGACCGTGATCTTCTTGAGGGAATGTCAAGGTGGTTTCCATCAAAGACAGATATTTAGAAGTGGATAGAAGAACAAGAAAGGGACTTCGACGAAGCTCAGAACAAGAACAATAGCATTAGTATAGAATACTTGTTGGGAAGGTACATCTTTACTAATGTGCACAAGATTTTCTTTGGAGGAATTCATAAGGAGTTGTAGGAGTGGCTATCCAAACTAGTAGACACTCAGTTTGAAATCAGATCTTGAGCACCTATGGTTTGGACAACGACGCTGACTAAGAAAGTGAAGAGAGTCGATAACGTTGTGTCTAGAGTAGTGGATATCTAGTTTGATAGCACTATTGGATGGTACATAATTGAGTTTGTTATCGATGGAGTGGAATCATATAGTCAAGCAGAGAGGTATTTCTTCAAGGGACCTAGAGGGAAGTTTCTACACTTTTTGAAGCTTGAGATTAAGATGATATTGCATTAGAATAATATCTTGAAATATAGTAGTCAGTTGTATTTTTAAAAGCTAATGTTCAAGAATTCAGATGGTGATAGTGACACAGAGGATGGACACATACGTAGTGGGAGATCATTCAGAAATGTTCCTCTTGCGAACTTGTTTAAGTAGAGTTACGAGCCATTGGCACAAAATGAATATTTCTATAGTGGAGAAGAAGCAGGGAGATCACACAAAGAGTATTCATAGTTCGCAAGGGTAGAGGAAGTAGAAACCGAATAACCTCACCGAGAAGAACCAGAAATTTCAGGGACTATGCCTACTGGCGAAGTAAGTACTACTACTCCTCTTATTGTTTTAGCAGCGGTAAGCAACCAGAGTAACCATAGTAACTAGAGAACTCAGAGTACTGTTACAAGAAGTTTAGTACATAATTAGTCGAGAAACCAAGGAATATCCATGGTAGATGAAATGAGGTTACCCATTTTCAGAGGAGATGGATCTGAGGATCTTGGCCAGCACTGGTTCTTATGCGAAGCTATATGGATCATTAAGAAAGTCACTGATGAAGTTGTTAACAGAGCTCAATTTAGTACTACCTTGAGGGATCGTGCATTAATCTGGTATATGAAATTTGATACAGGATCTGTACAACCCAAACCATTGAATGACATCAAGATTGCATTGAGTGCAGGGTTCAAAAAGCCAAATTCAGAGTCATAATGCATTACAGAGTTAAAGGAAATCAAGCAGAAGGTGATTGAACCTGTTTGGGAGTTTAATCATAGGTTTAATACCTTGATAGGCCATTTAAGTTTTCAGATTCTAGATAAATAGCATAAGGAATGGTTCATCACTGCCCTCCTGCCACACATTAGAGTTCCTCTGATGTAGCAGAAGGTCACTTCGCAGGCTGAAGCATTAGATATTTCCATGAAACTAGAAGCATCCTCTGTAGGAGAATCCAGTCCAGGTATGAGTCAGATTTTGAATCAATTAACTAGTTTATCCTTACAAGTGGAAGACATGAAGAAAGATAAGGGAAAGGAGAAAAGAGAAGACATATGGTGTATCATATGTAAAGCAGAGGGTCATGACAAAGAGAATTGTCCCTTATTTAATAAATACTTGGCCTCTGGTGCCCCTAACACTTTGAAGTAGGCTACTTTACCATGGTGCGAGGTATGTAAAACTAGACATCGCCCTGGTGAATGTTATTATATGAAAAAATATGTCTGGACACCCACCAATATTTATTGTACATTCTGCAAATCTGTGGGGCATGATGGGAAGGATTGTAGGGATTATGACCTCATGCATGAAAGGTCAAGGGATGCATAAAGAATTCAAGCATAATTACAACAAGAAGGGAATGTTGCACAATTCAATTCCCCAGCAAGAGGAAACTTCAGCCCTCGCAGTGGATTCAGAGGAAGAGGATGAGGAGGAGGCATGGGTCAAGGTTGAGGCCATATTATTTTCTATAACTACGCCCAACCAGGTCATTTGGCAAGGGATTTTCAGAACCCTTGTACTACTTGTAGCTACCATAATTCATTTGACCATGTCATTGAAGACTATCCAGTATTGTTAGCTAAACTTCAAAAAAGAAGAGGTGGGAACAAGCAAGTCCAAATAATATCAGCTGAACCTCATGGTGACAGACCTAGAGTCATTGTTATTACTAGAGGGGGCACTTTCACAAGAGAAGATAGGGTGACTCCAGGAAAGACTGCAAATGGATCAGGGATCAGAAGAATTACAAAGAAGGTGCCACTGTTTGATCCAGGGAAAGAAAAGCATACTTTTGAAGAAGCAAGGAGGGAATTTGTAGGTGAACATGTTTCTTCATCCAGAGAACAAACAAAAGTAAGGCAATGTGAAATGTCTCCAACATTTTATCAGTCTATCCCACTTAGGCAAGGAAAAGAGGTAAGCAAACTGGTGGACTTCTTGTATACTTGTATCAATTTAATTAGAGATGAAAGAGATGTGCAGGAACTACAACACCTGATAAGACAGTATGAAATTGGAAGAGTAGATCCTCTGCTGAATAGATCTATGAATCAAGTATATAGAAAAAGGAGGACATGTAAGGAACTGCACCTTAGTGCTCATATTGGAGACTAAAACATAGACTATGTGGTCCTTGACCTAGGATCAGAAGTAATTGTTATGACAAAGTAGACTTGGGCATTGATGGGAAAACCTAAATTTATTTACTCTCCTATTAGGCTTAGGATGGCTAATTAGCAGGCGGTGAGCCCCTTTGGAAGACTATAGCATGTCCCTGTGGACATCGATGGGGTAAGGACATTTGCAGACTTCAAAGTGATTGAGATTGTTGATGATAGTTGTCCTTAGTTTGTGTTGTTGGGTATTGATTGGGATTTCAACAATTTGAATGTTGTTGACCTAAAAAAGAGAAGAGTGACATTAGAAGGTGATGGACTTAGGGTCATTGCACCTCTTGACCCTGATGAAGGTCATAGATACATAGAAGCTATAAGAGAAAAAGACCACGACTATGAGCTAGAGAACATATATAAACTGACAACAGGACATGAGGATTATATTAATCATATGGAAGATGGAAATCTAAGTTGGTGAAGTGAAAGTGCATGTTCGTCAGATTTAGAAGAAGCATTGGAAAATTGGCAGAACAAAATGTATGAAGTATTTACGCGGAGGTGTGCCAGGTTGACCAAGGTAGTTCACTGGATTGGCACAGAAGTAAGTAATCTTCCTACATTTGATGGCTGAATCACTTAGAGACATTTCTAGTTGAATTTGAGAGAATTTTACCAGCACAACAAATATTGTTGGCACTAGATGAAGCATTGAAAGCAACGCCAACTAGATGGTGGGGAAGATATAATAAGAACATCACGGAGTGGGTACAATGTTGCACCTTGTTGACAGTGCTCTTACCAGGTTGAAAGTTGAAAATTTCAATACACAGGTTAGAGTTTTCCTAAGGACCATGTGCGAAGTTGTGAGGGAACCTGGAGTAGTGTTCCTAAAGAAAAATGGGTACATAAGTTCATTAACACCTTAGATACTATGCCTATCAACTAGTATCTTCAAGCAGATCTGCGCTTAGTCACTACAGATTGGTATGGTATGACCCAAAACTTTATAGATACATTCCTATTTGAAATTCAGCACCCCACAATAGATAAGTGTTTACAAGTTGTAAGACATAAGGTCTTTGAGGAAGTACCTAACCGTACTCTTGAACACAAAAAAGATGAATGGACTGCACCTCTTCAGAAGTTACAGGGTTGTTATAATATTAATACTGATGAGGATGATGACCCTAGGAATGTGAATATTTCAGATACTAAAGGACAAAGAGATATAGAAGGGCCAGGGATTGAATTACCTTTTGCTGGGCAACCTATTAAAATTAAGAAAGTTAACATTGGAACAGAGAAAACACCCAAGTTAGAAAATGTTGGAGACTATTGGGATGATGCTACTATTAGTAATATTACAGAATTATTGGATGAGTATCAAGATTTGTTTCCAACCAAATTCATAAACATGAAAGACATTAAAGGGCATGTTGTTCCAGATTCTGTACTTAACGCTATAAAGTACGAAGCATAAAATATAGAGATCTAAAAAGTTCATAGGTCTTGTACCTGCTGATAGCTGATACAGAGGAGAAAATGCAAACGATTTGACGACTAAACAGTTGGTCACCACAGTAGAGGTTGTACTAAATTGTAGCTAAGCATTCATCAAAGATATACATGTGAAATGAAATCAAATATAAGATAACAGAGAAAAAACCATAACTTAGTCTTGATGGAATTAGGAATCTTCGGATTGCTTCATATTAATTCGCAAAAGGAAAAAGTATGTATTACAATTGGCCAAGAGAGCCCTGCCTTTGTTCTCATTTCAAAATGAATATTTATACAAACTTCTAAATATTCAAATTTCAATCATTCCAGAATTTTTCGGTTACAAAATGGAAAATTGAAGCGTTTTATTTCCTTGTCTTTTGCCCTCCTTCATGTGGGCAGAGCACCTTCCTTTCTTTACTCTTCTGGCTCCAAGAATAGAAAAAAATAATATTTGTCATATTTTAATGCCAAAAACCTACCCTTTCACCTGCCCAATGCAATTGACACACATTTCTATCAATTAGGCTATCAACTTTGAAGGCTTTGCTTGGTTGTTTTCCTCAAAAGTGCAACAATTCTTTGCTAACTGTGAAACCTTTTTCCTACTTGTCAGTCTTCTATGATGATAGACCATAACTGCACACTTGGTTTTATTAACCATTTGTCCACTTGGACAATATCAACCTAGCTTATCTGGGATATTTCATCCTACTCTTTTTCCACATTCTCCTTGATATCTAGCAGGTGCTTGGCTATATCGATTTTGCCCAGTGTCCCAACCCTGCCTTCCTTATCGAGGTCCAACAAATTTTTATTTATCAAGCCAAAAGTTTCTTCACAATAATTTCTCATTCCTTTAGCTCATTCTTTGCTTTCTGATATATTATGCTCCCATGCCTTCAGTAAGATATTCCCTCTAGTTTTCTCTAGGATGGAAAGTCTGGAACTATTGACCATTCCTTCTTCCATCGTTGCTATAAAAACCTCTTGGAAAGTACCCAAGCCACTCCAGCTTCTCTTTCTCTCAAATAAATGTCTTTTAGTGCTTGATCTATTGTCTGGCAGTGATTTTGAATGGCTTCCACTTTAGCAAGTAAATCCTGCTGAGCTACTAACACTTTCTTTTAGATTTCAATGGCTTGGGATTGGAATATCTTGATATATATAACCTAGTTCTCAGCAGAATTCAACTTTAACTGCAATTTATTTATCAATTCCTCTTGTTGGCTTACCTGTGCTTGGATAGTTTTGGCCAACTGATGTATTTGCCCAAGATTAGATCTGAGTTGTTTGATTTCCTTTTGATCGTCTTCTCTGGCTTTCTCGAGACCTATGTTGACGTGATCTCTGGCATTTGCCTCTATCATAGCTAGCTTAGCCTTCAACTTACTGATCAAGAGGTTCTTCCTCTTTAACTGTGATTTAAGAGATCCAACAAAATACTAGTTGTTCATAGCATAGGCTCCCAACATCCCTACTATCTCAGTGGAAAATTCCTCCTTTTCCACGGCCTTTCCATCGGTCAGGATTTTGAATTTTTTGGCTACTGTGCCTGCTTTTTGATAAAACCCTTGCTTCACGACAACCTTCCTTTTCTTATCAAAGAAAAATTTGTTTGGAGGTAGCTCTTCTACAGAAATGGGCATTAGTTCTTCACCAAAAATCCATCCCATGTTGGGGGTCCCCTTTGTGAACTGTAAGGGAGTGATAGAAGCAATGCGACTGTCAATTTCCTTGGATGATTGCTTTGGGGTAGTATCTGTTTCCAGCTCACTTGATGTGGGTGATGGCGTGATGCCTACCCTTTGTGGGAATATCTCTACTTGACTTTGGACCAGCTCGCCCGATGCAACCTTTTTTGGGCTTCCTTCCTCTGGGTTGGGGATCTCGGCTTCCTGTTCTGAGGTCCCGGCTTCCCTTGTCTTTTCCTGGTTTTCCTCCCTATCAGGACCTGAGTCCTTTGAGCCCTTGGCTTCCATATTCAGGTTCTTTCCCTGTAAAACAGAGGGGAGGCATCTCCATCGGTGCTCCTGAAATTTAAAGAAATCGGCCATATCTCTGGGTGGCAGGGCTTGAATCCGAATTAGGACTTCAGCATAGAATCTCACACCTCAGAAGATGTCGTCGTGAGGTTGATCCTCATGTTCATATATTTTTAGGCCACAACTCACCATGTGATTACTCACAACATTATTTGGGTCATGCTTCTTAAACTCGATGTCCTCCAATTTCATTTCCTCCAAGGCCACAACCTCGGCTTTGGCAGTTCCAAAATATAATAAGGAATATGTATTAAAATGAATGGGGAAGGGTGGCCATACCTTCTTCGAAAATCCTTTGAGCTCTTTGCTTATCCCACCAAGCACAGTTTGCCTGGCGATCTCATGACATACCAACTTATCCGGGAAGAAAAGAGGCAGAGCATATGGGGGAACAGAGGTGCCAAAAACCCTAATGTATGAAAACTCCTCTTCAACATACCAGTCAACCACTACTCAAGTTGGCCATGACACTATCTGAAATTCTGGGAGGTGGGTGACCAAAGATGGAGACATGCATCGGTACCATTACCTAGTTGAAAATCTCATAGATGAATTCTTTGGCTTTATCCTCCCAAAGTTTCTAGTGATAGACATGAATAGTCTCTACATTAGACGGAGTCCATCTCTAGATCATTAGAGGGAAAGGTGTCATGAAGCAAATAGCATCCATGATGTAGGCGGACATAAAAAATGAATCTACTTTCCCACTTGCCTTCTGCGCTTGATATTTGGTAATTCGACTAGTCAGACTGCCTGGCAACAGTTTGGCCCAGTCAAAAGAAAAACCTTCAGCAACTGTATGAATAAGCGATACCCATGGGAGGAAAAAGTGAGAAGTGTACTTCCTCCCATACAAACTATAGGCCATCATCGCTATATACTTGAATTGCAGCTCTAAGGAGGAGATTGAATAAATTCCATTATTATCAGCCCTAAATTTTGTGGGCTACGAAACCCAATCCTTGATAAGATCGGATAATTTTCTGCCAAATTGCCCACATTACTTCCCTTTGAAACCTTCTAGAAACTCGACATTGTGCATGAAGTTTGGTGTGGGTGACAACTTATACATTACCTGCAAATGTTCTAGTCTAAAAGTCCCAATTGTCACCTTCTGTTCGCTAATAATTTTCCTAGTCAGGATGTCCACATGCTCCAGTGCCCATCTGATCATATCATAATAGGGAAGAAGTCGTGGCCTTGCCGCTATTTTTTTCATCTCTGCTTGAGCGACGATTTTTTATTTGGTGGTCAAGTCATCCTTCTCATTATCGCTAGAATAATCTGAACAATTTACCAATTTGGACTAAAGAATGTTGGAAACGTATGTCCATGTTTTGATAGTATTAATACTTCGGGGTGAAGTATCGGAAATAGCATCTGAGCCTTGAACTGAACTCTTGACATCCCCCTTGGGCGCTTTTCATGGAGCCATGATAGAGAACCCTGCACTTAGGTCTCCTATAGTAAGAAAAAGCTTTGCACAAAAATACAGACAGAAGTTATCTTGGTGAAAAAGATTTGCGTGCAAATAGAAATAAAATTGAAATAATGAAAGAAGACCCCTTTGCTTTGATATTTTAACCCTGTGTGAGTCCTTGCTGACAAAATGGTCAAGTTGTTTAATGGAAATAATTAGGGGTGAAACGAGATCTTATTATCCATTAACTCACCAATATACAAATAAATGCCATAAATGCTTAAATGATTCATGACGATGAAAAAATGCATAAACATTCAAAATTCTCATCCATAGACTGTTTGTTAAAGGTCGTTTAAGGCATTAATTAATTCATATTAGTTCCTTAAATTTAGTACTTTTAGTACTTAAAACCCTTGTCGACGCTCGCCGCATCGGATGATTTCGCTCCTTGTCTTGGAGCCCCAAAGACCCAAAATCACGATGACGCGATTTAGCCATTTATCCATGATTTCACTCAAGATTTCAATTAATCCATGCCTAAAAAAAAGGAAATCGTGACTTTGTGGATCAGATTCATGAAGGCACAACTTTTTGGGGGAGTGATCGCCAAGTCGCAAAAGCACGATAACGCTTAACCAAGGTTTAAAAGATTTACTCTTGACATTAACCAGGGTAACTTTTAAAACCACTTCGCGACTTTGCATATCGGGGTTTGAAACACATTCTAAATGTAACTCCTGAATCGTGAGAGCACGAGGTAATAAAAGTGATAATATTTTCTTAGTGGTTTAGTGACGGTGATTTAGAACTAAAATGACTATTGCCATTTCATGTGTCGGAATACTGAGCCTTCAGTGGGTAAAGAATGTGAAATAAACAATAACCTGAAAACAAACTTTTCGGCTTAAGTATAACATTTCACCTACTTGGAAAAGGTGGCTCCAACCTTTGAAGAAAATAAAAAATGAAAAATAAAGGAGCTCCAACATAGGTTCCAACTAAGGATCCCGTCTCCCTATGGGACAGGAATAACAGTAGACCATGTGCGTGTATTGGATAAATGGAGTCATTGGTTTCTTTCTGCCGAACTTGTTTTAGGAAGAGGATACAGAGGGAAAATTGAGATCTCGTCTTTACTTCTGGAAATATTTTTGAAAATCAATTGTGTTATAAACTTAACTGCATCCCATTCAGTGAATTTCTCTTTCTCGATACTGAATTTAGGTCTTCTTTAAGATGTTCAAAATAGTCCTAGGAAATTCAACAGATGTTGTGGATTTTGGCTTGCATCAAAACAAATTAAATTCCATGCTTTTAATTAGGGAGTCCTGTCTGAACTTGGGATGTAGATACAGTTTCAATAAAGATGATTACTTGAGTATAGTAAAATTTGTGTATGACGCCCTCGGGGGGGCAGCTCAATTGGCAAGTGCCGTGAAAATGAAGTTCCATGAGGTTTTGAGTTCAACTCCCCCCGACTTACCTTGTGTGCCACGTAAGGGGCATCGTGGGCACACCTAGAGGTTATAGTGGTAGTGGTTGGATAACACAGCCACGTGTAACGCGAGCACGTGCCCAACTAGTTGCTGATTCCTCCAAACAAAAAAAAAAAAAATTGTGTATGACAACCTTACAGATATCTCAAGTATTGCTTCACTGCCAACAAGCCTATTCAGTACCTCGATGAAGTTATCTAATTCCCTTTACTGAATTTCCTTTCACCACTTTGAAATATAATCATGTATTTAAATGTTGAGACGAGGGAAATCATTTATGAATTTCCTTTCATCGTCTTCTTGGACTAGATGGGGGAAATCAAATATGAATTTCCTTTCACCATCTATATTATATTTTACTTTTTAAAATACGAAGTGGGGGAAATCAGTTTGTATAGAGTATACTAGGGGTGATATCTATGTAATATTCACAGTAGAGGTCTGTCAACTTTCTTTGATTACTTAGGACCAACTTTCTCTTGACTTTCAAAACATATTATCCCATAGGGAAATATGGGAGAATTTATTTCCAGGGGTCTTCCTTCGAGCAAGCCTCAATCTTTTGAAACCTGTTTAAAAACCTAAAAGATTCAGGATCAACTTACGTGTAACTTTGCTCAGTAGGAGACTGAGGAGTTATGAGGGCTGGCTTACTTTATAAGATCCATTTTCCAACTTCCAAAGCTAAAACGTAACATCTTCTCCCTCTGTGGAATCCAAGGAAAGGTGTCTGGTGTTTAAGGAGAGAAAGCCGAGGAAAAAAAAAGTATGACAGAGAAGGCTTTGGATTTTGAAATACAGGGGTCATAGTTCAATCTCGACTCTTGGAACCTTTTCTTCGAGATGCTTTACTTTCTCTATTTATTTTAATTATTTTTTATCTTTGTCCAGGTGAACCTTTTAGGACCCACAGTAAGAACTCATTCATTTAATGACATGTCAACTAAAAATATCATACTCATGTCATGACGCTTTAGTTATATTCATTTTAAATATAGATACCTCGGAAATTTGTACCTTTTCCTTACCATTTCGTTCTCTTCTTAAATAAAAAAATATTTTTTATCACCTGCTTCAGGTGAATTGATTTTTCGATACATGACTGTCTGTTTTCTCCTTTTTCTCGTTTGGGTTGCAAGATAGTATCCTGTAAGAGAACAACATGGAGAGTATCAGGGATTTAAGATTAATGGAATTGAATGTGTTGAAAATTTCATATTCCTACTTCTAGAAAAACACTGACCTGTTTTATTTGTGATGAAAGTAAACGTACAAAAAAAACTATAAAATAAAAGAAAACAAAAACTGGTATATACAGTGGAAATTTGGAAACCATTTATTGCATATAGTGCTTTAAATAATGCCCATTGACTGAGGCGTTGAGGATTATACTGTCCAAATTCTCTAATAGAAACAATTTTTTCCCTTCAGAAGATGTGACTCTAAACGGTCCATACCAGATATGATCAAATTTACCATGTTTTTCCGAGTCTTCCTTCCTAGCATCCCATTTCAAAACCAAATCGTCAAGGAGAAATTCTCTATCCTTGGCCTTATGATCGAACAACGCTTTCATGTTGTCCTGGTATTTTTCCAGCCTTTCATCCACTTCATCCCTGTGTTTTTGAACTTCAATCAGCTGGTTTATTCGTCTTGTGACATGATTTGGTTCTTCTTTCTCATCTTGCCAAAGTTTCATCACGGGAAGCACCAGATTTATAGGTAATACCACATCGGTCCCATATACCATTTGGAAAGGAGAAGTGCCAATAGATTTTTTTGTACCTATATGATTCACCCACAAGGCGTACTTCAAATACACATGCCAAGATTTTTTGTTTTCACTCAACACTTTCTTAATTATAGTAATTAGACTTTTGTTTGAGGACTCGGCTAGCCCATTTCCTTGAGGGTAATATTTCATGGAGTGACCGAGTATGATATTGTATTTTTGGCAAAAGCTAACCATAGCCATAGATTTGAATGCCTGGGCGTTATCTGTGACTATCTTTCGGGGACAGCTAAATCTAGACAAAATGTTCTCTTCCAGGAAATCCATTACCAATGAATCTGTCACCTTTCTAGTTAGAATAGCCTCCACCCATTTGGTGAAGTAATTTGTTGCAGTTAGGATCCATTTATGTTGAACGCTGGAATGTGGTTTAATTTTGCCTATAAAATCCAGTCCCCATTGTTGAAAAGGGGCTTCCATTTTGACCAGAACCAATGGTAGTGCTGGGAGTTTCTGCATGCTTGCGAACAATTGGCAAGGGTTATAGGCTCTGACTTTGGAGTTGACATATGAAAATAGTTTGGGCCAATAATATCCCACCCTTAGGATTTTATAAGTTGTTTCCCTCCAGGCATGATGTCCTCTACACACTCCTTCATGAAATTCGTTTATGACCCTCTCTGTTTCTGATTCGACTAAACAAACCAATAGGAAGCATAATGGGTCCTTCCAATACAATTGGATTTCATATATACAGTACTTCACCACACGCATCTTAAGCATCCTAGCTTTAGATGGAGATAAGTCACTCGGGCATTTCAATGTCAGCAGGTAGGACACTATGTCTTTATACCAATCCAATGAGGCAAACCTCTCTTTGATTTTGATTGCAGTTATTTGTTCATCGAACTCGTTTATGTCCACACATCCTTCACATCCCTATAGGCTATTTATTCTGAGGGCTCTGAAATTTGATTTAGCTAAGAGCTTAGTCAAACCCTATCCTTTTACTAGCCTCGTCAGTTTTATCTCCAGGTCGAATTATTTAATTTTAGCAAGCCACCCTCCCCTTTTCCCATCACTGTCGTACTGAACCAAAATGTCTTTTACAGAACTGGTGAGTACGTATGCAATTACCTTGGAATGTAACACATAGGCTCTAAAATCCTTGAGTGCCTTCACCATAGCATATGCTTTATTTTCCATTATATCGTATCTCAATTCAGCGTATCTAAGAATTTTACTAAAAAAGGCTATTGGTTGCTCGAAACCTTCTTCATTTTTCTGGAGGATTACTGCCGCAACTGTGTGTTTGGAGGTGAAAAAGAAAATAAAAAAATATTTTAGATAATCACGGCTTTTCAGTAAAGGTGCTTCGCTTATAACCGTCTTGATGCATGCAAATGATGCTTTAGCTTTTTCTGTCAATTTTACTTCATTGTTCTTCTTTATCATATCTATGATCAATTTCATGATTTCAGCAAAGTTTGGGATAAATCTTCTCAAAAAATTGATTTTTCCTAAGAATGACCAAATCTCTTTTACATTTCTAGGGATATTTATGGTGTTTATAGCTTCAACCCTCTTAAGATTAATTTTAATTCATCTCAAGACACAATATGGCCCAAGATTTTACCTTCTTGCATAGAAAAGTGAGAATTTTTGGGGTTTAAGGACAAATTGAATTTGTGGCATTTCTCAAACATCTGCTTGAGATGTATCAAATGATCTTCATCAGATTTAGAAAAAATAGCCAGATCATCAAGATAGATAGCCATGAATTTGTCCCTCTCGCCAATGAAAGCGATATCCATAGCACATTGGAAAGTAACACCTTCATTCATTAGACCAAAAGGCACCATTGGAATCTGATTGTTATTTAAAACCAACATGTGATGATTAGCGATCTTTTCCTGGAACTCCTAAGGATCCTGTCCCTCTTGCATGATCCATGTGTGGTCGTTTTGGTTTTCTTGGTCAATGTGAGCTTCGGCGAAGTCATCCACCATTTCAAGGAATTTTCTGATCTTTTCATTATCCTTAAACACTTGCAAGTGTTGGATGTTTTTTGGTATGGAAGGTATGTGCCTCACCTCTATGTGGTACTTTAGTTTGAAAGATGTAGGGGGTGAAAAAGTTGAGGCTTCTTTGGCTAATGAATCGGCTTGCAGGTTTTTAGTGCATGGGATGTAATGAACATTTACCAACGAGAAGAAATTTTCTATTAAATCCCAGGCACAATTTCTGTAAGATCTCAATCTCGGGTGTTTGGCCTGGTATTGCCAATTTATCTGCTTCACTATCAACTCTATATCTCCATAGACTTCCAAGTTCTTTATGTTCAACTTCTTAGTAGCTTCTAGCCCCAAGACTAGAGCCTCATACTCACATACATTATTTGTGTATTCTATATCCCACTGAATCCTGTAAGAGAAAGGAATAACAAATTCATTTTCAGGTGCTACAAACAGTACTCCTGCACCTGCTCCTTCATATGACAAAGCACCGTCAAAAAACATTTTCCAAATTCCAATGTTGTACGTATTTTCGTCTATCTTTTCTGATTTATTTTCATCTTTGTAGTTCTCTTCTGTACATCTATTTACACCATCATCAAAAGAAAAAATAAAATTCCCCAGATCCTGATCAGCAACATAAACAAGATAATTGTTAGGATTATGTGGGTTACTTACTATGTATGCCAGCCTCGTTTCCATGTATAGTCGAGTGAACTATCCGCCAAAAACAAGAATCGTGGCATAGGTCATGTCTAGCTGAAGAGACCCCCCAAGTTTGGCTCCCCATGACCTAGATAGTAGCAAACCATACTTCAGAGGTATATCGGCAATAACTACATCCATCAGGACGCTTTTCACCGGAATCTGTGCAAGAGTGACTACTAAATATTTTATCACACCCATGCACTTAACTCTCCTTGAATCGAAATAATAGAGATATCCATAGGGCCTAGTGATATTGAGGCCTAGTCTGTCCATAACAGACTTGGGCATCACATTATGTGAGTCTCCAGAGTCTAGCATGCAGTTATGCAGCAGTCGATCATGCACGTTCAGGGTAATATAGAAGGGGGAGATGGTGTCTCTGGCACCCTTGAAATGTGGGCCAAAAGTGATATTAGGCTTATCATCTTCCAAGTTTATCACATTTGACTGACTTTCTAAATCAGAAAAATTTAGCATTTTGGTTATCTTCTTTCGATACATAGGATTCTTTGCTAATTCGACCAGAGGTATTGGTATTTTGATCTTATTTATCTCATTTTCTAGGCTGAATCCTCCCCCACTTTTGTTCGTTTCTTTGGTTGAAACCTCAGACTCCTTATTTTCTAACTTATTTGTTTGTACTATTTTATTTTCTGTGATTCTAGTTGCTGGTGTTTGTGCTTCAGATGTCTTAGTTTTTTTCACTTGGATCTCAGCCTCCTTTACTTTGGGATTCTACGACTCTACCCCTTTTACTTTTCTATTAGGTATCTCGGTCTCTTTTGGAGCAAGATTGTATATTTCACCTTTAGGGATAATTTTCTTGGGTTGAGGAGTTGAAAAAGGTTTGTTTTTGGGCCTCAGATTGTACTTATGTTGGAGCTCAACCATTATAGAATTGGCCATTCCTTGATAGGTAGAATCATCGGTGTTGTTTATGTCATCATCTTTATTGGATGGTTATTCTATGTTTAAGGACTTCTCATAGTCTTCCTTAGTTAAATGAGGCTATGTGCAATCATCACCCAAATTTTTTACGTCTTCTTCCAGATCCTCAAAATCTTGCAGGTCCTTTCCTCCTATAAAATTTTCATTTTTTAAAGGAGTTTGAA
>CBVK0100097943.1:0-30214 GCA_900067695.1 Picea abies
CCGGTCTGCTGAGGAGCAAGCATATCAGAGAAGATTCCTAAAACTGCTCTTTGGAAGGTTGTTGGTGCATTACATAGTCCAAATGGGAGAACTCTATAAGAAAAGGTTACCCAAGGGCTAGTAAAAGTGGTTTTATCTCGATCTTGAGGTGCAATTTTGATCTGGTTATACCCACTGAAACCATCTAAAAATGAGAAAATTTTCTTTCCTGACAAATTATCTAACACTTGATCAATGAATGGTAATGGAAAGTGATCTTTTTGAGTAGCTTTATTTAAGGCTCTATAATCCACACATAGTCTCCATTTCCCATTTTTCTTTGGAACTATTACCAATGGGGAAACCCATTCACTGTCTAATATAGGATATATAAACCCTGCATTGAGAAATTTTTGAAGTTCTTCTTTGAGGATTTATCTTAAATTAGGGTTCATTCGTCGTTGAGATTGGCAGATCGGTCGACAATCTTCCTTGATATATATTCGATGAGTACATAATTCAGGATAAATTCCTTTCATATCTGTGTAATCCCATGCGAATGCTTCTTTATTTTCCAGAAGTAAATTCATTAATTGTTGTGTTTCAGCATCTGTCAGATTAGGGTTTATGTTCAGTGTTTTGCCAGGTTCAATTTCTACTAGTATGCTTTTAGAAGAGATGGTGTTAGATGTTTGAGGTGGGATTTCCGAGTTGAGGTTTTCTTGATTATCAGAATCCAACAGTGCAGTTAGTTGGTTATGAGTTTCTGGAGTCACAGAGGAGGGTTCGCAAATAAAATTATTAATTACTTCATCCTCGGTGGAGTCTTCAAGGCTTAGAGCTTGTCCGATAGTCAAAAGGGGTTGAGTAAGTTGATCATCAAAATCTACCCATACAGAATTATCATTATTAACCAGAGGTGTAGCGTGAGGGTAGAGGGTAAGCTGTTTAGTTTTGTAGCCGTTGGAAATTGTCATTGAGCCTGATCTACAGCTGATAAAAGCATCTGTTGTGGCTAGCCAAGGCCTGCCCAAAATTAGAGGGTGGCCCCCCAACTTTGTTTTGGGTTGTAGTACCACAAAGTCAGTTGGATAATTCCAGGATTCTACTAAGATACTGAGGTCTTCAATGACTCCTTCTGGTTTAATTGTGGATCGGTCAGCTAATTCTAGGATAGTTGGGGTGTCTTTGATTTCATTTTGCAGTTGTAGCAGTTGTAATGTTTCCAGAGTCATGATATTGATAGCAGCACCTAAGTCTACCAGGACTCGAGGGATTATCATTTTTCCAACTTGTACTGAAACGGTAGGGTGGCTGGGATCACCATATTTAACTGGGGGGGATTTTCCTAACATTAGCACAGACAAGTCTCCCATAACATGGACTATGAGGGGATCCTTAATTTTCCTACCAAGCTTTTTAACACAAATGTCTCGCATTGTCCTGGCATAGATTGGTACGTCCCAGAGTGCTTGAAGTAGAGGAATTTTGACATACAAATTTTGTAAATCCCCTAGAAGATTGAAGGCTGGTGGCTTAGGCATTTTAGTCAAAGCTAAACGCTCAGGAAATGGTGGTTTTGTTGTTTCAACAACATTGTTAGAGGATGATTGTACCTCTTTAGGTACATCATGCTTTTTTGTTTCCTCTTTATTAGAAGAGGTAACATCAGCTATGGTAGGTTCCACTATTCTCCCGGATCGTATATGAATATCGTTGCATTAAGAAGGGAGAAGAGAAAGTGTAGGATGGTTATGAATATCAATGCACTACACAGCTTTATTATTGGGGTTGGGGTTAGGTTGTACAGGTAGCTGGGGTCTCATTATTTGATTGTTTGGTGGAGTACCTAATGGTAAGGAGAGTGGTTGTAGAAATTGTGATTGAGGTAATTTATTCGGGAAGGGGAGTTGTTGTCCTCTCCAATTTGGATTCCATTGGTTTTGATATGGTTGTTGTTGTTGTGGAGGCCAAGGAGTCCACATTGATGGATCAACAAAGGGTGGGTTAGTTTGTTGCATGGGTGGGTAATTCATTTGATTAGATTATTGCATTTGATTATAGGGATGTTAACTCATTTGATTGAAAGAAGGATAATTATTCCAATGATTAGAAGATGTAAATGGCATGTTAGGACTCATACCTTGTCCCCATGGTTGCCATTTCCTTCTCTGTGTCAACAGATAGATAGCTTCAGCTTCTTTGTCCATTGGTTGTAATGCTGCCTTAATCCTTGGTAAAGATGGACATTTTTGAGTTTCATGATCTTTATCATAGATGGTGCAGATTGGATTTTTGTCCAATGGACATTCACTTCATGGGTGCATGTCTCTACATTGAGAACAAAAGATGGACAGGGTTGATTCTTCTTCTGCTTGCTTCTTTTGAATCTGCAAGGTGTCAATTTGTGAGGCAAAAGAGCTTAACATTTCAGTTTTAAAACCTTCAAGTAAATTACCTATCTCGGATCTTGTTGCTCCCCCACTGGCTGATTTTTGGACTGTTGAAAATGTGGTGTCCCTACTGTTTGATCTATTTATTGAAGCTCTTGAACATCTTTTGCATAAATTAACAATTTCATCATATGATTCCTTAGATATGTCCCCTTTTCCAAGAATATTCAACATATCTAGACAGTCATCCCTTACTCCTTTTAATAATATAGTTTTGAGAATGTCTTTACTTACATTGGGGTGACTGGATCTTTGTAGATTGTATTGTAGCCTTTCCACAAAGTCCTCCAGATTTTCATCCTCTTTCTGCATCATCTTAAATAGCTCCTCCCTCTTTTCTCTTGTTCGGCAATAGTCCTGGTATTTGTTCAAGAATTTTTGTTTCATTTGGTCCTATGTTGTGATTACATGGCCCCCAAGACTCATAAACCATCTTAGTGCATTCCCTTTTAGTGTCGCTGGAAATAGATTTAATTTTTTAGCATTGGAAATGTAATCATAACTTCTGCATAATATATCAAACTCAAAAAGGAATTCATCAGGATCTTCTGAAGACAAACCATGAAAATTAGGTAGTGCTGAGAGTGGAATGTTCTTCATGGGGGGTACCCCTCTAGGAAGATCACCAATAGGAAACCCTAATGTAGAGAAAGAGTTTTCATCATTTACCTCTCCTTCAGGACCTGCCTATTCTTCATGATGTAATTCTTCATTGTACTCATCCATGTTCTCTTCTGTATGATCCCTTGCTGTGCTTGCTCTATCCTCAATGTTTCCTTCTAGTTTCTGGACTGTCTCAGGACTCCAAACTTCTTTCCCTGTTTCAAAGTTTTATTGAAATGAAGGCTGGGATTTTTGTTTCCGAAGGTTTGTTCATTGAGCAGCAGATTCAGACTTTGATATAATTTTGTCAATGTAAGTCTTTCTTCCTCCTCTTCCTCTACCCTTGCCACTTGTAGTGTCAGTATCTTTGGGGTCTCCACGTCCTCCCATGAAATATTTGTATCTGAAAAATCATAAGTGATTTTGAAATCTAAAATTACCTTCCCTGGGAACGACGCCAAAATGTTGGTCACTATAATTGCTTATTTAATTTAAACAATCAAGTGCTACATAAATTGTCAACCCAGGGAAGTATGTTTATTTCAAAGGTAACCATGCACTATATATGCTCAATTTCAAAAGAAACCTAGAGTTGTAGTAAAGGAAACTATATTAATCACACTTGCCTTGAATGAACTGAGGTTCTAGCTTGAATTATAGAAAAGCAATCTACTTATTGCAGAGCTCAAAGTTAAAGAAATGATTAATTGAAGAATCCTGGAGTACATTAAAATAACACAAGATACTGCAACATAAAAGACCAACTATTTTGTAACCAGAGAACAAGACCCTATTGCCAAAGAAGGAATCTTCAACTCCTATCTCCGATCATCACACTTCATGAACTTATTGCTTAACTGAAACAATGCACATTGAAGGCTATCTATCTCCTAACAGAGAATCGGACCCTATTTCCTTCCCAAAGAAGGAACCTTCAACACTAGTCTCTGATTAGCACACTCATGGAAATAATTGAAGGCTAACTAATTCTAACAGAGAACAGGACCCTATTTCCTTCCCAAAGCAGGAACCTTCAGCACCAGTCTCTGATTAGCACACTCATGGAAATAATTGAAGGCTAACTAATTCTAATAGAGAACAGGACCCTATTTCCTTCCCAAAGCAGGAACCTTTAGCACCAGTCTCTGATTATCACACTCATGGAAATAATTGAAGGCTAACTAATTCTAACAGAGAACATGACCCTATTTCCTTCCCAAAGCAAGAACCTTCAGTACCAGTCTCTGATTATCACACTCATGGAAATAATTGAAGGATAACTAATTCTAACAGAGAACAGGACCCTATTTCCTTCCCAAAGAAGGAACCTTTAGCACCAGTCTCTAACTAGAAAGCTTTCATAAATTTGTCACACGAGATTGCTAACTAAAATGATTAATAGTTACCCAATCATTAACTTCATGAAAACAATGTAACGTTCAGTAAAACAGAGTTCTTAACAAGATAGAGTTCATTAGTGTTTCAGCAAAGAAGAATTCATTAAAGTAGTGTTTCAGCAAGATAGAAATCAATCAAGGCATAAATAGTGTTCACACTAACACACCATAAAACTAACGGGTGAATATTGTGAAGAAGGTGGGCCCTCCCTTCTCACAAGATTCCCCTGGAATGAAGAGGCTAGAAAAGAATGCTCAAAACAGTATTTTATTCATCTATCAATGTATCACATTACAATCTAAAATTGAAGTACGTCCTTCTCTGTAAACCCTTCTTAGTATAAAAACTAGAGATCCCCCTCGAATGATGATTTCCTCTTATTTAAAGAGGGAATCCCTTCGATACAATTGATCAAAAATTACAAGTGTATATCTGAGTCCTATTCTTAGTCAGATCGACTTTCTAAACCAGAATAGGATATCCTAGTCTCCCTCAATAGAATGCTATTACGAGTGATGAGTGAGGTGTTGCTATTATGGCTGGAGTAACAACTCTTTCTTGTTTCTGTTGTTGTATGCTATTTTGGCATCGCAAATCGTGGGTTGTTTCAACCACAGGATTTGTGTTCTGACTATTTCAACACTTCTCAGGCAGCAGCGATGGTTGATGCTTGGCTCACGGTGCAATTGTTGTAGTCAATCTGTGTGATTTGTTGTTGACCGCGGATTGTGTAATGGCTTCCTCTGTGTTTCAGCATCGTTGACCATGGACTGTGTGGCATCTTCTGTGTTTCAACATCATCGGTCATGGACTGTGTAACAGCTTCCTCTGTGTTTCAGCATCGTGATCATGGACTGTGTAACAGCTTCCTCAACATCATTGATCATGAACTGTGTAACAACTTTTGTGTTTCAGCATCGTCGACCATGGACTGTGTAACAACTTCTATGAATTGTTGTTTCAGCAATAGGCCTCAAATGCTAATCTGCGTTTGAACTGTTTCAACACTTATACATTTCTAATCAATGGTTAAGTACGAGAGTGATGTGAAATTATATGCAAAACAAATTAAACATATAGTAAAGAGAAGAGACGTTATATACCTTTGGAAAGATAGGATAAAGTGATAATATGAGTTTAAATGTGAGTGATCAAGAGTGTAATAGTGGCAAAAAGTATGGGAAAAAAGGTACATTGTGTGGTCCTAACAATATGGGGTTGGAGGGTGATGATATAGCACTTTGAATATTACTTCTAACTAATGGGGCATTGTGAGAGAAGGAAGTGTCTAACCTTAGTATCTTCCATGACCCTACTAACCTCACTTTTACATTTTTCCCACATCAGAATATTATTGTTTAGGGCCAACCAAACAAAAATCTTCCCTTTGTGAGGAACATGCATTTTCCAGGATTCTCCACCACCACTTGAGATCAAAATGGATGGTGTTTATGAAGGTAAAACCTTATCCATTTTTAATGAGTAATATTTATTATGTTTATTTCCCCTCCATACTAGTGTACTATGTTCCCCCTGGGTATTTGTGACTTTAATGGAGTCTATATTTAGATTATTCTTGTAGTTTTTCCATTCTACTGCATGAATTCCTCCTAGTCTCAGATCTATATCACTTTTCCATCCCAAAATCCATATGTCATTCTTGTCCCTATCATATACATCAACTAGAAGGAACACTTGTATTTCTTGTAGTTTCACATAAACGATATCCTCAGACATCTCAAAATAAATTTGCAACCCACCCAAGTGTCTTGACCTGTAAGCACTTTGACTACACCAACTAAGGATTACCATACTTATTTTCCAAAAAATAAATAGTAATTTTAGGTAATAGAACTTCACTAGGGAGTTTTTTGGGATACTATGGATTTTTTCAATATATTCCATTTCATCAAGGAAATGGTTAATATAAGGAGGCTTTGGATTCTTATTAAAACATACAAGAAACATAAGGATCAATGGATTTGATGTGTCTTCATAGAAATTTTTCACTACAAATTGACATCGCAGAAACTTTAGAGCATACCTTCCCGCTAATAAATCTTTAATTTAGTAGGAACTTGGATTTTCTTGGATACATTGTTTATTAGGAACTTGATTTCTCTTAGATACATTGGATACATTCCCATTTCCTATAGCTATTCCATTATATTGTGTAAATGCCTCCTCGTCTCAGATCTATATCACTTTTCCAGCCCAAAATCCATATGTCCTTCCTGCCCCTATCAAATGCATCATCTAGAAGGAACACCTATTTTTCTTGTAGTTTCCTAATGAGATCCTTAGACAAATTGAAACATATTGTCAAACCACCCAAGGGTATTGACCTGTAAGCACTCTAATTGCACCAACTAAGGATGACCAGACTTATTTTCCAAGAAATAAATAGTACTTTTAGGTAATAGAACTTCACTAGGGATTCATTTGGGCTACTACGGATTCTGTCAATAGATCTCATTTCATCAAGGAAGTGGTTAATATAAGAAGGCTTAGGATTATTATTAAAAAATACATCCAACATAAGGAGTAGGCGATTCAATGTGTCTTCATAGCAAGTTTGCATTACAAATTGACATCACAGAAACTTCAGAGCATACCTACTCACTAATAAATCTTTAATTTAGTAGGAACGTTTCTCTTAAAAGATATGGAAGTTCATCATCAAATTCATAAGTATTCCCCCCAAAAGAATCTATATTATATTTTTTGTTCATTGCTCCATGTCCTCTTCTTCCTACAGGTCTTGATTTATTAATCCTTTTCTACTTGTCCCACAATCATCAAATTAAAAATATTCATCATCATCATCATCATCTAAGTTTGAAGAAATGTCATTATTGTTTCAGAGCCTTCTTCTTGGGCTAGATAAAAATGGCCTCTTAAAATTCTAACATGCCTTTCCTTAATAACCAACTAGATGACCATCATCAAAATTGTAAACTCTCTCACTTTTTTTAGAATTGATAGAAGTTATTTTGTCTCGTTTATATTTCTTATTGCTTATTGTATCATCCAAGGTAGAGGAACCAACATCTTGATCTTCATCTTTGTCGAAGTCACCAAATTCAATGAAGGCATCCAACCTACTATTGGGTGGAAATGACCTCCCACCAATTTCCAAACCCCCACCATTGTCCCATGTTTTACAACTTGGAGTACCATTATGTTCTTTCATCCTTTCATTACCATGCTTTATTTTCTAACCAAAAGTCTCATTATGGTCCCTCCTCCTTTCAATACCATGCTTTATTTTCCAACCATAAGTCTCATTCTGGTCCCTCCTCCTTTCATTACCATGCATGGTTAGGTCATAAAAGTCAAAAAAACCATCATCAAAGTGACCATCCTTTCTATTTCCTCTATCCCCATTCATTACAGGGACATGTGTAACTCTAAATCTATATACAATTAAAAAGATAACAACTTCTACCCCATATGATTTAATATCTTCAAAGTCATAATTCCAGGCTTTTGAATTGGTAAGCAAGTCAAAAGGTCACTCCAAACTTATGTCTGGATGCCAAGATTGCTGAGAATTATCATCCCATTTTCCATCATTACCTTGTTCAATACTTTTGGTGTACTCATCTTCACATCACTTTTGGTTGCAGTTATAGAATGTAATATGTTTTTGATAATTCAAAAAGCTTCACCTCCAACATTGTACATTTCATATTAGTTTTCTTTCAACTCATAATACAAAAAGAAATAATGTTAATACATTTTTCAATAAGAATAGATGGAAACAAAAGATGACATATTAGTCAAGAAGATCAGTCAATATCACATAGAAAATAAAAATAATTTCTCAATAAATGAAACTACAACTTGAATACTACATGTAAAGTCTTACCCTAGGCATTCCCATTCCCCTAGATTTAGCTCTCTTTTTGGATGCTTTGATTCAAATTGTAGGCAGTTGTGATTCTTTGCAAAGATCGTAAAATAACACCTAAAAATCCATTTCAAGACACCAAGAATGATAAATATAGATGGAATGATGATAAAAAAAAGAATTCAATTGTAATGCCAAATTGGAAGTTGGAAATCGAGAGAGAAATGAGTAATAGGAAATAGAAGGGAAGTTACTTTGGACAAATCCAATCCTGTATCTTCTTTTCAATGTCATCATGGCCCATACTCTTTCTTGCTGGAGGTTGGGACACTTTCCACTTTCCCATACTCAATCTTACCACTTGTTTTAACAACTTTCAAAAAGATTCATTTACTACCTTCCTTTTATGTAATTTGTTTTTTGTTGACTAAATTAAAGGATCCAATCCATAAACCATTAAATTTTTCATAACATTTATTGTAGTAGCAGGATATTCTTCATGTGGAAGTGTGTAAGCTATCTCACAAGAGCTTCTTAATTTACAAGAGCTACACACCTGAGAAGCATGTTAAGAAACATGCAAGTTTATCATCCACAATGGCAGTATTTGCCACAAAATAGTAGCATAAGTTAGTTAATATCTATCAATGGATCTTACACATACATGTTCTAAGGTATTAATTAAAAAAATATAAAAGAATGTAAACAGAGATTTTTTTACTACAAAGATTGATATAACAAAAGAAAAGTTCATCTATTCAAGTTATGTTGATATACTTTATAGGTATGGAAGGAGATGAGTGATATCATAGGTTTTAAATATTTTTGGAGTGGAGATAATATTGAGGAATGTTTTATATCCTAGGTCTCCAATCGAGCTTGAAAAAAAAATCAAAATGCCATCATTTTTTAGGAAAGAAGAAAAATGGAAAACCCCCCAGGTTCAGAACCAGGAAAGTTGAGATTGTCTCCATTCATAGAGGTTATAAATCCCATCATTAAGTGAATGCCAAGAATCAGATCTAATACTAATTTTCTAAGTATTATATCATATCTATGGCCTTGGGAGGTTTCCACCACATCCAACTCTTTAATTTCCTTTACCATATTTTCTTTCTTCAACCATATGTGTTGTTGAAACAAAACTTAAAATTTTACTTTAAGAACAAAAATTTTTGATACCCTGGGGTATTTGCGCTTTTAAATCTTTGTAAAACAAAATTTTCATATTTAACGAATTCTGAAATACACTTGGGGTTTATTTCGGGAAAAAGAGGGTTGAAAATTAATCAATGAATGCCTAAGTACTTTTCTAAATAATATTAAAAATGAACTTAAACGACAAAACTTAAGAATTTTAAAACATATCGGGATATCGGAGTTCGCTATCTGGTAATAACAAATCTCATTGCATTGAAAGTCCCGAAACCCCGACCCCCGATTTCCCGATACGCTAATACATGATTAATTCATGTTTTACTTAACTATCGTTTTAAAATGAGTTTCAACTTCTAATTAATTACATCGGGAAATCGCGTTTCGCGGTTTGAAATGATCAAGTAAACTCAACATCGCTTTCTCCGATTCCCTGATCCCCGATCATAATCATTTCTTAACGGAGGTTTGACAATAAGCTAATTAACGCTAAGTATGATTAAGAGTAATTAATTACATCGGGAAATTGCCATTCCTAGTTCCACGAATATAAATTCTCACAACATCAGAAGTCCCGATCTCCCGACCCCCGATTTCCCGAATCCCGAATTCTTGATTAACGAAACTCCGTAAAGACAATCTTGATTAATCAATATAATAAAATGATTAACTTAATTAATAGGTCCAGCGTCGGCGATCGGGGTTTTACGATGACTCGTTTTCTTAACATTGAAAGCCCCGAAACCCCGATGAAAAACATTTTCAAACTTAAAATAAGGTTAACAATGATAAATTATTCTCGGAAATGACAGTTTAAAATTTCAAATTTAAAATTAATGACATGTATATGACAGGCATCTATTATATATTCAAAAATATCAGAAAATCTCAGGTACGAGCATTAAAAGCATTTATTGGGAATATCTTTGCATTTATTTCATAATAGGTGAAAGGATTTCATAAATATTATTATATATTCGAAATAACGTTTTAAAACATTTACATTATTCATAAACTCTTCTCTGTTACAGAAACCCGAGAAAAAACAGAGTGTGTCTCCTCCCTTGAGCTGCTGCATTATTGGCATTCTTGTTCATTCCAGAATCTCGCCACTCAGATACTAAACACGAAGCCGGTGAACGCATAGTTATGGCGCCTAAAAAAGCTCCGAAGAAAGGCGAAGAACAGCCGGAAGGCGACATCATCTCAGACACTACCGCAGCTGGAGTTATACACAATATCAAATCATGGGCTACGATCGCTGATAAACTAGAAGAAGAACTCAAATATTCAGATGATGATGAGGAAAACAATCTCCGAGATATCACCGTCACCGGTCTTCATAAAGTTGCTGCACGCCCGAAACTGTTTTCGTATACAGACATGGTTATCGGGGCGCTGGATAAAGTAGACGTCCCAACGAGGAGCATATTGGACGAGCAAGGCAAGGTCATTGGCTCATTCAGACCCGAACACATACAAGTAATGTATAAATTATCCCCCATACATAAACATACTTTAAATCCTGAGTTTTTAGCTGCATTTCAACAAAAAGAATGCGTTGAAGCAGGCCAGTCATACTCGGACATAATAAGGGAATGGGCCAGAGATAAAAACAGTTTTAGGGCCCATGCACAGGGGATATATGCCACTGCCTCATTAAATGATTATATGAGATATTTATCCATGATGTTGTGCAGACTATATGGGAAAAGGGACTCCAATCACTTTTATGCAGAATGGACACCTCTCCTAGAAGAGGTTTCAGAGGGAAGAAGTTTCAATTGGCATAAAATACTGTCAGATAATATTACCTCTAAAATTACAAAGTATCAAACAGCAAGATCAAAAGGACAAACAGTTTCCTTTTACATGTCAGCTTACATAATAGATGCTATCTGTTTTAGGACTCCGTTCCCTTTGATGAATTGGAATTGGGATCCTTCCTGTGCAGAGCCTATCCATAAATGTCATTCAGCCCTGTGGGAGGATAATGCTAAAGACAATTTCTATGAATTATGTCATTATGTGATAATTCCTCTACATAGAATGTTCTTTGGATGTGAACCTCCCCGGATTTCACATACCGTGATGGAAAACATAAAGACAGTCGTCGACTGGTTTATTGAGGAACATTTCTCATATGTTAGGGTTTTTGGATGTGCTATCCCACCACATGCACTCCCGAAAATACTCCCAGACAGATTAATTTGCAGAGAAATAGCCTATAAACTAGTAAACGGTGGTATTGGAATTGAGTTAAAAGCTCAATAGAAGAGGTCATGGCCTTATTTTCCTGTCTATCTGGGAAAACTTACTTTATTAAACTTTGTTCATTCAAAAGTAGAAGAAGAATCATTGGGCGAAATAAAATTAGTAAATATTGAACACAGGAAGCATGACCCTTATCAAATCATAAATAAACATGTTGCTCAATGTGGACTGAAAGCATACGAACATGAAGACTCTTTTTATGATGATATTTTCAAAGATGCTGTATCATATGATGAAGTTCAAAACAGAGTGCAGACCTTGTCACCTGATGCACAGGTGGGGTTTGCATCTTTCCAAAGGAACAGAAGACAGTGTCTACCTAAAATTTTGCAGGGAGAAGTATCAGCATCAGAACAGGAGTCAGAAACCGTCCCTCCTGGTTTTGAGACCATAACTCAGTATGATGAAAGTGATAAAGATAAATCAAAAAATCCTGAGGCACCCCCTCAGAATACAGAGGACCCTCAGAGCAAAGAAGCACACATGGGAAAGGGAATACAGACAAACCCGACAGACCTAGATGACTTTCCCGAAACCGTCGGGGGAACAGCTTCAACGGCATTAGGCAGTCCAATTACAGCATTAACTCCGCTTCAAGCAACATTTGGGAATCCCCATGAAGGGGCTCTGTACGTAAATGAGTTGGAACCAATAAGCAGAGATGAATTACCTTCATCAGACTATTTTTTCAGCAAGAAACGCAGAGCTGTATTGAAGCAGGAATTGCATTCTGTAGGTGACAGGACTTTGAAAAAACACAAAATCATTATTGATGGGAGAAAACTACATGACAGTGCATTTGCTACAGAATTAGCAGGATCTATGGGAGCCATAGCATCGGCTAATATGTACTCCGTGGAAAATTTGATTAATACAATAGAACAAAAGAATCAAGAAATCACACAGTTGCGAGACAGTTTTAAAGAAAATGAAAAGCTAATTGCATGGGGAATAAAAAAGGGCCTTGAGCAAGCCAGACTGAAAGATATCCAGGATATTCAACAATTAAATGAAAATTTAACTGAGGCAAAGCAAACGATCCAAAATACCCAAGCACAGGTGCAGACACTTAGCAATGAAAATACACTACTGCAAGACAAGATCATTGCAATTACAAACCAAGTAATTGAATTAGACCAATTCAAGATTAAGGCAGTTGAGATATATGCCAATATACAGCAGGGACAACAAAGGGTATTCTCCAATCTGAATACCATACAAAATTATTTTCATGAATCTAAGAAATCTCTGGACGTGGCTGTGTTGAAAGAAATAAAAGCTAAAGCTGTGAGAGATTCTTTCCAAAAAGTACTCTCGGCTTTACAGGAGAAGGAAATCAGACAGTCACAAAAATTGTCTATTTCAGAACAGTTGAAAGGAGATGTGATGTTAAAGGTATGGGAAACAAAGCTGAAAGAATATAAAGGAATGACTGAAGAAGTCATTAATGATTGTCAAAGAATCTTTGGTTCCATCAACAAAGATTCAATACATGACGAAACCAATGGTTTTCCCGAGTCATTAGAAGAAACTAACATCAATGATCATCAGCTGAAGATAAGGGAGGAGTTTGGAGGAAAGAAAATGGAAATCTCAAATGTCAAAGCAGTAAACATTTCAGAAATCGAGAAGTGGATGATCGGCCCCAGTTCGAGATTGGAGAGAATTAAGTCTACAGAAAGGGCAATTGTAAATCAATTACCCAGATTACAAAGAAGCTTCTTCTCCCTTGAAGCGAACGAGGTGTCTGATGTTCCTAAAGCTTTGGTAGATTTCTTAGAGAGACATATTCAAGCAACCGAGGCAGATAAAGAAAGTTCCTCTCACCAGAGTTAAATCTTTTTAAATTATGTCCATTTTTAGTATGTTTGTAATAATTTTAAATGGTTGACATTTAGTCTATTTGCCACCGAAAGATTAGAAAGTTGGTTAGTTACCAACGGAAATTTTGAACAGAAATGTATAAATACAATTTCGTGAGGCTGAAACAAGGCTTCAGAAATTTTGGGAACGAGGAGATTTTGAATGATCCTGCTTTAAAGTTTATCAGAATATCATTCATAAGAATATTCTGAATCCTGTCTTTCAGTGACTATGTTTCTATCCTTCTCTAGTTTCATTTGTTAAATTTTCTTCTTCATGTATACTTCTAGCAAGTGAATCAATCTGTGATTGTATGCAACTGTTGTTTATAATTTCGAATTGGTTTGGATGTTGAATGCGCTACAGCCTTTCCTCTAAAATTATTTTAATAATTTTAAGACCTGTAGCCTTCTGTTCCTTAATACTTTTCTTTGTTAGAAAATCTACGTCTCTTTCTTTAGTTTTGATGGAAATGTAGGATCCTTCCTTGGTTACAATCTTATATTTCTATATGTTATGTTTTACTGTTTGAAAATCTCACAACCCTCACTGAACCAGGAAACGGCCTTACTTGTGATTATTTACTTTCTGTTTTAAATCTTTAAGTTACCTTACCCATATCTGACCTGAACATCTGAAGTAACAAACTCACAAAAACCCTTTTATAAAAATTATAAAAATCAATCATTTATGACTGTCCCAAACGTAAGACAACCAAACATAGATCCAGGTTTACAAGACCAGACTAGTATTGCATTGAACCTATTTAATACTATCCTGCAAACTGCAAGAAACGGAACCGAATTAGAGCAGTTGTGGGCAGCGATAGAACGTGACATAACGATCCAAGAACAAAGGGAAGAAAGACAGAGACAGTTGAGAAACTGAATCTGATCTAGCCTTCTTTATTTCTGGTTTTAAGAGAAAATACTATTATTTTTGGATGCCTAGACGGTGTGTTTTATAGCCTTAAAACACAAACTCTGGAACAACATGTGTAATTATGTTAAACAAAATAAGGATTTAAGGTACAAACCTAGGGAGTGATTTAGATGGAATATTTACACCATACATTCTAATGAATGTGAGAAAGGTCATAAGGGAGTAATCCCTGAGCATATGACCATACTTATTTTCCAAGAAATAAATAGTACTACAATATGTGTTATGCCTACACCCTAGTAATTAGATAAGTATACTCTAACATCTATTGTAGTCTTAAAATTCCCTTTTTCTCTCTAGGAATTGGTTTTGATATTGCATTTCAATTAAATATGATAAAGATGAAAATATTTGAAATTAATATTAACACACCAGTGTCATAATTGAATGCAGAAAATTGAAGATGAGTCAACAACCAGTTTTGTCAACATGATGAGAGAATAATCGATGAGAATATATTGGAGAAATATGCATTTCCTTGTAATGATTGTCTTGGTGAGAATATGAGAAGAAGACAAGTGATTTTTGAACATATACTAAGATTCGGTCATAGTGGTATAATCCCTTTCCCTCAAAATAGTTATCCAAATAGGATACCATTGCAAACAATGATAGATGTAGAGGAACCAAACATAGATGAAGAGGAAACAAATGTCGATGAACATGCATAAATATTAGATGAAGGGATTGAATTTGATAGAATGATGAATGAGAGTTTCAAGGATTATTGACACAAATTGATGGAGGATGCTTCAAAACCTGTGTATAGTACTTGCAAGTTAAGTCATTTGAAAACAATCCTTCTAATTCTTAATTTGCAAATAGTGCATGGTTGTATGAATGAGAGTGTTGATGAGTTATTTCCATTGTTACATCAGTTGTTACCACCTGAATCCACATTGTCAAAAACATGGAGTGCATGTAGAGAGAAAATCACTAAGCTAGGCTTAGGGTATGGGAACATCCACACATTTGTGAATGGTTGTGTATTATTTTTCAAAAATCATGCAAGTGAGACTGAATGTATGAAATGTAAATAACCAAAGTATAGACAAGGGTTGAAATAAAATTCAATTCCTAGAAAGATTCTTCGCCACTTTCCAGTAATCCCACGGTTACTTCTAATGTATAGATGTCGAGGCATTGTTGATCTTATGCGATGGCATGCCCAAAATAAGAGCATCAATGGAAAACAACAGTTTGTGATTGATTCTAAGATGTGGATGGAATTTGACAAAAAATGGCCCAATTTTTCCCAAGATCCTCATAATATAAGGTTGGGTTTATCTCTAGATGCGGTGAACCCATTCTCAGATCAGAGTACTAAATGACCAACTTGGCCTATTTTTTTGATAAATTATAACTTGCCTCCATGGTTAGCAACCAAAGTATTTTTCTTGATGTTGTCATTAATTATAAAAGGAAAGAAAAGTGTGACTTCAAATACAATTGATGTTTATTTGGAGCCAATTTTTGATGGGATAGTAGAATTGTGGAAAGGAATTGAAGCAATTCAAATTTTAAGGGACAATGATTCAATCCAATTCACTTTAAGAGATTCTTTATTGCTTACGATACATGATATTACTGCATATGGCACATTAACTAGTCTCAATGTTCATGGATACCATGGATGTCTGGATTACATCTTTAAGCCTTTTTTGAGGCACTCAAGTAGTTTATGTAAGTGTATTTATTGTGGACATCATGCTTGCCTTAAAATGGAGCATCCATATAGTTGAAAAAATTAGCGTTTCAATGGTCAGGAAGAGAATCATGAATCATCAGTAGAAATATCAAGCAATTACATTATTCAGAATGAAAAAAAAAATGAAGTTTATTGAAAATGGTGGCATTCTTGGAAGTAAAAATGATCCACTCAATGATAGTGGTGTAAAAGGATTGTGCATATTCTATAAGTTTCTATAATTTAAGCATATACCATTAGGTATATTGTTGACTATATTGTATGTTCATATTCTATGTAGAAAATACATAGAAGATATTCAAACAGGGATGCATCCATCTTGAAAGCATACACTTCAAGATTTGAATATTGGAGATGGTTCTTTTCCCAAATTTGATGATTGGATTGTTGATGCAATTAGTGATACACAAAAAGAAGTACAAGATATAATGATCAAGGAAATTGATCTTTCACAACCTCCAAATATATCAACTAATTATTCTAGTGGGATATAGGCCTATGGTAGTCATTTAAGAGTGGAAGAAAAGGACACAGGAAAGGAAAATTGTGATTGTATTGTTAGTGTTGAATTTCATCACAACTAGTAAATTATTCAAGTTTATTATGGTGAGACTAGTCCCATGTTATTAAAATGTAAATAGATCAAACCATCTACAATACAACTTAATGAGTATGTATTTGTACATGTAAATGCATGCCAAGTTTTATCAAAGACTAATGAGCCATATGTTTCCCCTCTTAAAATTACCCAGTCATTTCTAATTGGTGATATAACAAACCCAGGATGGTCATATATCATTCAAATAGAGTCTCGTTTGAAAAGGAAATTCATGGAATATGTTGATATAATGGTCGGTGAACAATGTACTAGTTTACAAGAAACATTGGAAGAAGAAGTTGAATATGACAATAGAGTTGTATATTAAGAACAAACTTTGATTCCCAATGAAGAGACTAAGATAGAGAATGTAATGCATGATTATAAAAATATGTTGTATGAGGACAGTGGAGAAAATGGAGTAGATGCATACACGAGTTATCACGATTGTGATCTTGATGGAAATGAAAATAATGATGATGATGATTTCTCACCTTAAATTTATGGACTAAATTTTCACTATGCGAATTGGATTTTATTGTTTTGGCCATGGGATTAGCCAATGGTTGTACTAAACTTTGTACTAAGATTTTTATGGATTTTATTGTTTTGGCCATGGGATTAGCCAAATACTTGTTTTTGGTACTATGCAATGTTTCAAATATGATTGAATGTTGTTCCTTACTATCAAATTTTGTTTGAGAAATGCTATGAATGGATGTTTTTGAGTTTCTCGATCCATGTTATTTTTAACTAAAAAATAGGGCATGACACTGAATCTGTGTACATGGAGTGAACCATCATGGTAGGATACTTGGTTTTGAATTTTTTTAGTTAAAAACATAGAACCATTTCAATGAGGAATCTATTGTAGAAGAATGACCTGAATCTATTTGAAGTCACAAAGGTCATTGGCCATATTGTTGTCTCATCTGAAATCTTAGATCGATTTGAGGTTTTTTTCAATTTTTTATTTTATGTACTCTTTCTAGGGGTTGTTCAAACCAACATTTCTTTCTTATGAGATACATTCTGGTTGATTTTGATTTTTAGTTGGCAAAGCTCAAGCTGAAATGCAATTCCGTGATTTTAGAAACCTATATTCTCACGATCTCTTAGTTGGCTAGATTTTTTTACTTACAAATTTTCAATTACCATGTCATGGTTTATTTATTTATGATTTTTATCGTATCGGTCCTTATGAACTAGGTCACTCTAGAAATCACCCTCTCCAAAAGGGTTTAAAAAAAATTCTCAAAATGGGGGAGGGTGAGTGGTTCTTGAAAAGGTTGTGTGCAACAGACTGTGCATGGTACTTTAAGAGATCAAACATGTTACCATGAGCTCTTAGCTATCTTGTGTGAAATTATCCAAGTTCCCAAGATTGAATATGTTGGGAACACCTTGGATGGTCAAGGTGATTGATTTTATCCGCAAGACTATTTTTTTGTGGCTTATTTATGCCTAAGTTGGCCTTTATAGTTTTTCATTGTCAATGTACACCCATTGCAGATATGGGAACATGTTATACTTGTCACTTGATAGTATATATGACTACCATGTTTAAAATACATGGCTTATGACTTTTTTTCTAGATAACTTAATTGCTTCTTTGTACATGTAGCATGTGTCTCAACAATCCTTGGATAATTTCCATTACTAGCCCCTATATGGAAGCCTTTATGAATACACCATTTCCACATAAATAAAAATTTCTTGTAAGTCCATCATAGTGTGGGTTTAGAGCTGGTATTACATCATAGGGTCATGGTTACTTGGGTTATGAATGTCTCCTCTGGTTATCTGTGGAAAATGCAATCTTGATACATCAAAACTAGTCAGTTGTTTTGATTAAGATTTTAAGACAATAAAGCATTACCTTTGGTCTTGATGAAAATATTTATAGTCCTCTTGATATGTATATATTCATATTTCCATCAATAAAATCCAATGGGAGATTTATAGTTGAGGAATATATTCTCACAAAGACATTCAAACTACACTTGATCTCACACATTCAGACTCAAATGATCTCACACATTTAGACATTGTATAGAACCATATTATGTGCAAGCAAACATGGTCTACACATTCTTATTAATCATAATATGTGATTATATAATCGAGATATTAATTTTATAGTTTTTGTTTTTACATGTACTAATGATGTTTTTCATGGGAAATGATGGACATAAAGGCTATGAAGAATAAGGGGGTGAAACATAAAAGTGGCAAAAGAAATGATGAAAATGATACATATTATGAGTTTGTTCATAAAGAATAGATTGCAAGCAATGAAGAATATTTGTCAGCTATTGGTTTGGGAAATAAGTAAGTAGTTATTCCTTGTACCTTTTCACTACTATGCATATTTCATGAAAGTTGTTTATAATCTATTTCATGAAGTAGCCTATATATGCTTTCGATTCTCATTTGATAAATTTTTTGTTTTATATGGAAAAGTAGGCTTCTAGAGAAAGAGAAAAGAACCAAAAGGAAAGCAAGGGCACATTGTTTCCAGCTCATGTTTCGTAAAATCAGTAAGTAGTTATTCCTCATACTTTTCATTTCTATGCATATTTTATGATAGTTTTATATAATTTGTCTTATGATGTAGGTTGTCTATGCTTTCGATTCTAATTCAGTAAGTTTTTTATTTTATAGGGAAAAGGTCAATTCTACACAAAATGAGCAAAAACAAAAGGAAAGAAAAGGCATACTGCTGCTAGCTTGCAGAAGCCTACGCCTTGTTGGATTAGTACATGGAAAAGATGCTGACAATACTAATGATCAACTTCCTAATATATCACATGATGATGATCATGTACAAGTTGATATTGTTGAAGACTTGGTATATTCTAGATCAGAATCAGGTTTGAGAGACTTTTACTTTAAATTAAAACAAATATTTGAAGGAACATATGATCAAATTGGTGAGATAGCTAGTGCCACACAAGGAATCAATTAGGCATTCAACTACCAAATAAATAACACATGTTGTGTCCAAAAACATGATTTCTCATTCGACATCAGCTAGTCTTGATTCGACTGAAGATATATCAGCTTTCATAAAAAGATGTAGAATCAGTCAAGGCATATATAGGTCCACAGAAAGAGAAGCTGAAGAAATAAAATAAGAAGGGAAGTAGGATTATTTGGTTGAGATAAAAGATGGTGAGCCTCTTGGACCAAATGTTGCAAGGTGGACCTCAGAGTTGGGCACAAGAGCAAGGTCTCATTTGGATGTCACCAAAGCCAATTTTGAAAATCAAGATGAAATAAATGTGGATCTAGTGATTCGACAAATGGAAAATGCCTTTGAGACTTTTGGTGGAAGGATTTCCACCAAATATTACAAGAAAAAAATGAGAATTTTGATTAATAATTTTAGGAATAAATGCAGAAAATCAATCTTGGATGGAAAAGAAAGGGACATCAGCTTGAGTCCCAAATCGTGGGAGGATTTGAAGGAAAGTATGTGTGTTGAAGAGCATGTGCAAAAGAGTACAAAAGGGAAGATCACAAGAGATAATATGAGGGATCGATTTATTTTGGGTCATGGTGGGTGGCGAGCCAATCAAAACATGTTTGTAAGTATATGGATTTTTTGTTGAATACATTATGTATGGCATTTTTTTAAATATATTTGTAAGTAAATGGTGTTATATTGCATTTTGATTCATATATATATCCAACTAATTATGTGTTGATAATGATTTGTAGGGTCAAGAAGCTAATAGATCAAAAATTGATGTGAGTGAAATGATTGACCATATAATGGCAGATATAAACAATTCTAAACATAAGCATATACCAAAAAATACAATAAAACGATCATTTTCATCTAATGAAGTTGATAAAATCCTAACCACATATATGTCTGTTGAAAACGATAGTAAGAATTATAAATATGTAATGGAATGCATAAATGGGTTGACAAAGATAGTGTCAACCATAGCCACCTCCATTGAACCTATCATTGATTCATGGAAAAATAAGGGATGTCGAAGTGATTTAGATGAGGTAACCTAATTATCATTCCCCTACAAACATTTCTTCATTTGATTTCATAATCTGATTTAATATGTTTAGGTCTATCTTTTAGTGTTTTAATGTTATATTTACTATTTTATATTATATTATTGTGTCCTTATAATTTTATATTTGATTTTTTCATGATTTAATCACATGTAGGATAAAATTAAAGGATCTCCCAACATTGATATGCCTCATCATTCTCGATCAGTGTGTACAACTCTTGTTGGACATATCTCAAATATTCACTCTGTGAGTGCATTTAATTTTGTTATATCAATAATTATGCATGTTTTTGGAATTTAATTGTATTTTTTTTCTTATATTTACTTATACTTTTTGTTTTACAGTTCTCATTAACTCCAGTAAAGCGTGACGTATTCCAAGTAGGTGATAGAGTTAACATACTAGATCCAGATTCCTGGTATGGTAATATTTCCGACACTGAACAAATTTAGTGTCTTGCTATGATCCATGGAGAACCACTTGGTCCTAAAGATGCCAATATAATTTATAGTTACAAGTAACTATCAGTGTTTCATGGAAACCTACAGAGGAGACCTAGCTAAAGCATACACAAACAAAGCTTATCAAGAAAAGGAAGAAAGATACAATATGAAGAATGAGAATCAATGTATATTATGATCTAATCAATGAGTGAGTGATATTCACTCATATAGGCAATGACATCCTATAATAGGAATGAATGCATAATAGTGATGGTCTAAGATTAGAAATTCTAAAATATAACTAGCCAGTTAAATCCCACTGAACTAGTGTTACTCCCACTGAACTAGTGTGCCGAAAATATAAATTTCTCCAACACCCACCCCCTGAACATCACTATGGAGTAAAAAATGAGTCTCGTCTACTAGGCCATATTAGGTACTCATGTACAATGCAACTAATGAACACTGAATAAAAATTATGAAAGAGGGAAAAACACATGGGAACAAAACCCCCCCTCAAAATACAATGCATCAAAAGAAGAAAAGGCAATTGCTAGGAAATTGTGTTCTTCACTGTAAGATGATCCTGCAAAGTCTGAAACTTTTTCTCAGTGAAGGTCTTGGTGAATATGTTGGTAGTCTGTTAAGAGGAAGGACAGAAATGCAAATCAATGATCCTATCATGTACTAAATCTCTGATGAAATGCATTTGGACCTCAATGTGTTTGGTTCTCCGTCATTGTACTGGATATCTGCAAAATTTTAGTGTACTCTGATTTTCACACCATAGGATATTCGGACAGTGAAACTGGATACCAAGCTCAGTAAGGAAGTGTTGAAGCCAAATTGTTTGAATGATACACTTGACTACTCCTCTGTACTCAGCCTCTGTGTAAGATAAAGAAACGGTTGATTTCTTCTTACTTGACCAACAAATTGGGCCTGACCCCAAACTGAGAGTGTACCCAGACATGGAATTGTGATCTGTGTTGTCACCAACCCAATATGAATCTATGAAGTCTATGATATCTAATGCACAACCAACTGTATAGTGAATCCCATAACTCATGGTGCCCTGAACATATCCGAGGATGCACTTGGAAGCCTTCCAGTGTAGATCATGGGGTTCTTGCATGTATCTGGAAACTACTCCTGCCGCATATGAGATATCTAGATGGTTTTGGGTGAGATACAAGAGACTCCCCACCAACTATTGATACAAATTGTTGTCCACTAATGGTGTATCCCCACCATCCTCAAGTCTGATCCCAGATAAGAAAGGTGTAGGTGTAGACTTACAGTCTATCATGTGGAATTTATCCAAAATATCCCTAACATACTTAGCTTGAGAAATTTTGATGCCAAAAGCATCCTGACTAATCTCAAGACCAAGTGTTGGAATTATATATATTGACTCCCTTCTCAAGTTATCTTAGTTATTGACCCAGGGTTCATGTCATTCAGGATTCCAACAAAGCCTCTAACTATCGGCCTTCCTGGTAAACCAGAAGTCAACGCAGCGCCCGGAGGGTACTGCGCAGTCTCACCCGAGATAGTTATAGATGGTTGACTGTAAGAATCAGGTGTTTACAGTCTAGGACAGAGTATGGGATAAAGGGTTTCTTGATTGAGGACTTGTTCTGTGAACTGTTACTGTAATATACTTGTTCCTAGGAATCACATGCGTATAACTCAAAATATAAACAGATTTTAATAATGCATTTGGTTATTCATCAATTATAATCATATATTGCTGAAAGAAGTTAAAGATATGTACACATTCAACACATTACACAAAGATTACCGTGGTTCACCCCTCTTGGGCTACATCCACAAAGATCTGGCTCTTGGCTCTTTTATTATGGTGGTTCTTGATTTCCTTATGTCACACGCTTACAGTTATCCACAAAAGTGGGTAAGATCTATGTGAGGCGAACTAGATCACACCGGGCTCTACATCATCCAGTCTAATCCTCATATATACCTTCCCTCCTCTCTTTTCCTTCTCAACATATTATAAAACTTGGTTCATACAACTCAAAACCCTTCGCGTATTGCCGACATCAATACTCGAAACAATCCCTTAATGACAATCGTAATCCTCATAAAAACTAACATAAAATCAACAATGACAAAAACACACACTATATGATACTTTCGTATCTATATTTATACATTTCAGGCTCTTAAACCACTTATAGAATATTACCAAAACCCTAACCCTTCTTACGCTAGGTTTTTCTCCCATGTGCATGTTTTTCTTCCTCCAGCTATCGCTTTCCTCTATGCATGCTTTCTTGCATTCGTGTGTGTTGATATTTTGCCAGTTGTCACTTTAGTTTCCTGCACGCTTTCTTTCCCATGATTGTCCTTCTTTCCACTTTGGTCTGGTTCCAACAGGCCCCCAACACTGACATGTGACTTGTCCCGAGTCACCTAATTGTGATGTGCTTGCTTGATCTCCCTAGTGATCATCTGGAACTTCTCCTAAAATTATACTGCTTTTGTCAGTGCATGCACGGTTTTTTCCTTGATAATATCAAATGTTTGCACTGCTACTTCTTTGCTTATCAATCCTACACATTCTAGTTGTGTTCATGTTGACTGTGTTCTAGCTTCTTCTACCTACTCCAATACTGTTGCTATTTGTTCCTGCAATGGTTTTATTTGAGCCTAAGACTCCTATTTCTTTGTTTGCGCAGTGAGAATTTCTTCCTGTAACTTCTTTAACTCTTGTGTCCCCTTGACCCATTTTGGAATTGGGATGGTTTTTGTTTGTTGCTTGAATTCTTGGATCTTTGCATTGATCCTTTCCTCCTCCTTGTCCCATTGTTGGACCTATGGATCCTCTTCCAACTTTGTCTAGAGTTGCATTGCTTTATCTAGCAAGTCAGTTGTTGTGCTGACCTATTTTTCCAACTCCTATATTTGCTTCCTACTTCTTCTGCTCCTTTACTATTGGTGGAGTTGTTGGTATAATATTTCCACGAAGAGTCTCGATCTCCTTCTGATATTGATCAATTGCCTGCACAATCTGATCAATATTTTTTGCCACTGGGAGTTCACTTCCTTGCACAGTAGTTGGAAGTTTCCCGAAAATGTCTTCCACTCTGCATTCCAACTCAGTTTTGCGTTCCCTCTCCTCCTGTGTTTCCAATTTTTCCTACGCACAAACTATGTCCAGTGTTTCCTGCTTCTTTGTTGCTTGTTGTAGTTCAACCAAGTTTTTATGTGCTCGAGACTGTATCTCATGGTCGACGCTAACCTGCTATTGGTATAAGGCCTTTGCTGGCATCCGTGTTAGGACCAATTGGATCTGATCCAATTCCTTCAGTGGTGTCTATCCCATAATATCATTCATTCGTAGCATGCTTGGCTTTATGTAAACCATGGAATGTGGTTTCGAAATAACTGAGTTGCGTTTTCCTACCTCCATTATTTTTATGGTCCATGCACTCGATGGTTCTATGCCTCTACTTCTACTTGTAATCTGGGCTTCTCCGAATTTCTTCAGGATTTACCCCATTTTTTCTAGCTCCTTTTGTAGTTTATCTCTGTGGTGTGTTGCATGATCAAATTCCTCTATGAGGCAATCCTGTACCATTCTAGCAATCATCTCGTCATCGTCCTTTGTGATTGTGTATTGTAGTGGTGGTTATTGTGCCTTTGATTTCTTGCACGCACCTGTTTCTGTATCGCTGGTCTCTTAGTTCCCCCTCGTTCCCATGTGATGAGGTTCATTGTGGTTTCCTGTGCTCCCTCAGCTGGGTTTTGTTGTTGATTGGTCGGATGAGTGGTTTTTGTTCCTTTTGAGTCCCTGGCTACTCTGAGCCACCCTCTATCTAAGTCGACTTGATTTGGCCCATTCTTGGTTTCTTGGGTACTGGGACTTGTGGAGGCTGTGTTTCCGCCTACGAAGACCCTCCTTCTGCTATTTTCCCCAGTACTACTCTGGGTATGGTTGGGATCTTCCATTCATCCAGCCACTCATGGATAATCATGTCAATGTCTCCCTCGGTGACACAATAACACATTTGTAGCCATTATTTATGTGGGTCCCGTATTGGTTGTATCCACATGGCTTGTTGCCTAGCCCAGAAATTGGCAATGCCCCTTAATCACGTGACAACCTCTGGTGTTATCCTCCATGCTCGGTTGATTTCTTCTTTCATTTCTCGTAGGTAAGCTTTGAAAATAATTCAATTTTCCTTCTTATTCTTGATTAGTGGCTTGGATTTCAGGATGTGATATCTCGCTTCTCCTGGTTGTGGTGTGGTACAGAAGGTGACATGGTCTGGTTCTTTCCATCCCATGAAAGCGATGAGAGTAATCAGCCATGAATAATGAAATTACGTACCTGCTTCCTATGCATCTTTACAGTCTATTTGGAACAAGTTTGACAAAAATGGCACCTAGCTCATGAAGGTGCCTTCCACGCACTGAGTTGCAACTGCGATGACTCCTATCGATACTTCATCTTTGAATCATTTTCTTAGTAGTTTTCAAGCTAAGATATTTTCTCCCAGTTGTTTCACAGCATCGTTAATTCGCTTGATTATAATGCCTATCATTCCCCTGTCGGTGCCATATTTCTTCTTCATTTATTCTACCAATGCTTTTTCCTTGGACTTGTCATCCAACATCAGCACGGGATCCATACCCAGAATGGGTAGTCCTGTAATCTGCGCAATAAGTTCAATAGTTATGGGAACGGGTTTGTCTAGCCATATAAATCCCCTCCATGCGTAACTACTAACAATTTCTTGATGCATGTCATCGCATATTAGCCTCTACCAAAGTGTAGTATATTCAACAATCTGTTGATGGGCGAAATTGACCGTCCGTCAACTGGGAGAGTGGAACCGGTCCGGGGTTGTCTAAATAACCCAAGTTGTTTGGAATGGACCACCTTGACGAGTTTAACAGCTCCGTTAGCCGCTCTAAGGTCTTCTAAGAAAGCCAAATAGAGAATTGATCTGAGCTAAGTAATCTAACTAAACTGATAAACAAATTAAACTATCTAAAACAAACTAAAAGAAACTAAATTAAATACAACTAATGAAACAAACTAAACTAACTAACTAAGATAAAGGAAACTAGAAACTAATAAAGCAAAGAAAAGGAACTAATATACTAAATATAGACTATTCTAACTATTCTATCTACAAATTACAAATTACTCTTATAATAACTCAAATCAACTATCTAATTATCAGCTATAATATTTCTTATTCACAAATGTACACTATGAACAACCTACAGATTTGATTAAAACCTACAAAACTCACGCGTTCTCTGCCCTAAGATAGCTAAGAATCTTTTATTTTTATTTTTATATTTTATGAAAATGAAATAAAAACTACTGAAATTAAACAATCTAATATATTTACTAAAATTAAACAATCTAATATAAATCTAATTAAACTTATATCTATATTAAACTACTTAATAAAAACAATAAACAATGTACTAGTTGACCTGGAAATGCTCCAAGTCTGCCCTGTGTATGATAACTTCTAAGCTAGTTGGAGGAAGAAATTCACACCGTTTAGTCCTTAAGATTCTCGTAAACGATCAGCTATGCTGCTTATTGAAGTGTTTTACAGGACAAACAAGACATAAAAGAAAATCATAACAATCTTCTGATGATAGATCTCTGCATTAAGGGAAACCTATTATGCAGAAAACTTATATATAACAATTCAATTTATGAAGAAGACAAAGCTATCATTCACCAAATGAATTAACAATTGTTATGTCTTTAATCTATTTGGAAGAGACAAGATATGGATAACAGTAATAAAATTATATCATTTGAATTTGATTTAGATAGCTAAAGTAATCATAAACCATAAACAAAGTGATATACAAAACATAAAACAAAATGTTGATATATTGAAAAGCAAAAGCTATGACAAAACATCAATTCTGCTCCAGTCTGTATCAGAACTCCATATCCTTTTTCTCCCACGAATGAGGATGACGATTATTACAAAAATCATAAGTATATATAGGTTTCTTCACAAGGTAAAACTTCCTTGTGGATAATATCAAATAGTTTTACACCATCTGAGAAAAATCCCCAAAATCTCCTAAACTAAGCAAATAAAATGCAAGTAGAATGTGTAAAACATCCCCTAACTGCTCATCATATCTATTGCCAATTCGAATTTGCTTGCAATAGAACACAAAGATCAAATTAGAAGGATATTTTATTAAGAAAACAATAAAAAATTGACTCCATAGACTTAGCTACAGAATCATTTGATTCTGTAGCTAGTCAAGAATAGCCAACAGGACCAGATCTCAATCAAATCAAATCAAATCGAATTATCTTTTAATAATCCTCAAAATGAATTACTAATAATTCAAGTGAAATTATCATTTAAATCAAATCATATCAAAATAAATGCAATTGAAACAGAGTAAAGAATGCTCTGTTTTTAGTTACCATAAAACATGGTCAAACTTTGACAGGCTTGTTTCGTATCAAACGAAATTAAACAGTGAATCAAATCGAATGAGATACGATATGATCGTAACCAAAACAATCATAATCAAACATGATAGTAACCATATCAAATAAGATTTTCCACAACATAACCATAATCGATATCATTGAACACAAAATATATGTTACAGCTGTAGCAATATACATAGATTTCATGTCGTTTCAATCAATAGGCTGTAGAGATTAAGCACAAGATTCATTCTGTTTTGATCAAATATAGGAAGGCTATTACGATATACATCAAAACGAAACATGTGTAACAGTATCAACCAAAAACCACCATAGATTTCATTTGTTGGGTGTGACATAGTCAAGATCGAACAACAACAATGATAACCATAAACTAGGCAGCAACCAAATAAAATCGGGTCTAAGTCAATTATAGACAAATTCATCATCTTGGGCATGTTTATTTGTTTTACAAATCCATTCGTAACAGAAAATACATTGTCATTCCAATTCACAAAAGAATAGGGTCGACTGGCCTCAACGAATTAACTGGCTGGAAGTTGGATGATTGTTACGATTTGTATCAATTCTTGATATAAAACAAAACCTTTTTTTAAACAAAATCCAAACTGTATCCAGGCTGGTCAAAGCGATATGTAAATCAAATTGTAACAGATAACCATGTGTCTCATAACTAATTCAGATCACAGCATAAATCGTGTCTCAAGGTTTGAAATTCAAAACAACTTGTCTATAATAAATACAACAGAACATTCAATCGCAACTAATTTAACACAATCAAATCCATTGTTATGATTAATAGAATCAAGACCGAATCCAATAACAAAATTCGATTTACCAAAACAAGTTATATACAGCGATGCATGTTTATGTAAAAGAGTAGGTCGATGATGTACACAGAGTTTATGAATGTGCTATATCAATGGGTGAAAGTTATACCAGTGAGGTTGCTGAGGCTATGCCAATTTCGAATTGACAATTGCTGTGGCTGACTCGACATTCTTGAACAGAATTGAACCCGTTGTTCGCTGCTTCTTGTCAGTGGGTTGCACCTTCGCATTATGACCAGTGATATTTGCCACTTGATCTTCCAAAGCATGGATTCTGGATTGCAAAATCGGCACATCTAAGTAGTATCTCTCCAACCATAACCCACATTGATCGCATGGGGGAACAGCTGGTTGAGAAGATGGGGGTTTCGATGAGTCACCGAGGGTTCCACGAGGTAGTTCAATGCCAGGAAAGTTAGGATCATCCTGCAAACAAGGTGGTAAATTCTTGACAAAGTCATATGCAGGTTTGTTACACAGACCCTCTGAGTAAGGATACTCGTTTGCGAGAAAACGTTCAATCTCCGAATCAGAATCTTCGCTAACCACGATAGGCTCAGAGTTGGCAGGGGTTTTAGGTTTATTTCTCGCCATACGAGAGATTAACTGAGCGTTTTTCTTGCCTTTAGAATTAGCATTAGTTTTAGCTTTAGGTTTTTTGGTTGCGGGTTTAGAAATTTTGACCTGTTTGGTCTCAGCCATAGGCAACTTCGTAGGTGGGTCGGGTAGAGGTTTGGGTAGCAAAATGCTGTAAGGCACAGGGGGAAAAGGATGGGTTTTGGTCACCATAGTTTTATCAACCTGTGGAGGGTTTGATTCTTCAAAGCCATTACGACTGAGAAAATCACCCCAACAGTCACGACGTAGCCCCAACTCATAAACCATAATCATTTTAATCAACCCCAAATGGAAGAGGTTGGTATCGGCTTGGCTACGTTTGTACCTTTTGGCCATCTTAAACAAACTTCTATGTAGGTAGTGGGGCATACTAAGTTCGAAACCCATAAAAACCATCAATAGACAAAGGTGAAACAAGAAAACGAACCCGTACCTGCCCTCTCAAGTAATGAATTGCTTGATTATCATTAGGAGGTCATGCCAGCATGGTTTTAACATTTTTGCAGGCAAACCTTTGTCGCAGGAGTTCACCATTCAAGATTGGAATAACAATGTCCACGGGACATCATTCACCTTGCAACTCTTCGAACACTTCTGTCCAGTAACAGGCAGACTGGTTGCCGAGCCAAGAAACTGTTCATTAATCTCAAGTTGCACATATCCAACTTTGGCTCAACAGCCATCGAATGATAACGCAAATTGTCGAGCCACGCTAGGGTTATAACCATCGAATTTCCTTATGAACAGGAGCCACCCAAATTTTTCCAGGTTGCTATAAACGCCATCAAACATTAGCAATCCTTGGCACCCATTGGGCTCGGCCCTTACGACTGGAGCCATGGATTCCATGCATAGTAGGGTTTGAATCAAACAAAAAAATACACAGGGCCGAAAATGGTTACAGCTAACAGCTGCAACGTTCAACGAGGCAAGGATTAATTGTATGCGTGCGAAGGTGGGCTCCTCAGCAGACCG
>CBVK0100097944.1:0-30213 GCA_900067695.1 Picea abies
ATAGATAGATAAACTTTGAAGGGCATTCAGCTTGACAAAGACCATAAAATTTTTAGTTTCCAAGCACAACGACGACTGCAACGATTTGTTAAAATTGAATCTCCATATATTGTAAACATGTTTTACCATTGACTTCACAAATTTGAATCTCTAGATTGACCATAGATTTATAAAACATATGAAGATTTAAGAATTCAACTCAGTATTAATTAACAACTAACAAATTCAATATCATAATCAAGATCGGTAAATGCAAATTACAACGAATGGAGAAAATTCGAAGTTCTGGATTGCAATTAAATTCAGTAGCGTTCATAAAAAAAAAGTTGTTTACAGAAGTAGATATATGATTATACAATGATATTAACATTCTAATACACAAATTTATTCTCGATGTAAAATAAACTTCATAAATAAAATACCAGAACCATTGAAGATGAAAATTGAGAATGTCCTTTGACATCTTGCACTCATTTTTACTCCCTCTTGCTAATCATCGAGACTTTACCAGTACCTCCCCACCAATGCTAGGGGTACTCTTCTTCTCCCTTATCCCCTCGAGCCGCAAAGGGGTCACACACAATAAACCAATAAACAATAGCTCCAAGGCTTGCCTCGCAAGGAAGAGCTCCCACTCTTTCTTCAAGCTTGGAATCCCAACTCTCACAAGTAAAACAAAATCCACAAAATTTTGGCAACATAACGTTACCAAGAATAATTGAGATCATTTTCCCTTCTACCACATTTGTTTTATAGAAAAATACGCAATGACACATTTCCTCGTGCACAATTAATTATATTTTTAATTAATTTAATTAGAATTATTCACCCACACACTTGTCACACTCTCCCCAAGTTGCACAAGTAATTACTATTTTTATTTTAATTAAAAAGTCAATTTTCCTCACATTCTCCAATGTGTTCCTATTTTCACTCTTAGTTGTCCCATTGTTCCCCAAATTCTCATTTAATGTGTGTCTCCTAACTATATCTTAGTTAGAGTTGGTTTATGAATCTTCTTCTAGTTAGACTAGTGGTAGGTTGACTCAAGATTCTATTCTATGTACACCTATTCTCTCAAGTTACTATTTATTTCTATTTTAAAAATCTCTTTTATTAATTTTATGCACACATGTGCAATTTATCCACTTTTAAATTGTATTCACCTTTTTCCTAGAGTTTGATTATATTCTGAAATCCTTTAACTTATGTCTTAATTCATTTAATCCTTTGTTTAAATTTAGACCTAGACTTAGTCTTAGACTTAGGCTTAGAATTTTGTTAGGATTTAATTAATTAATAATTTAATGTTTAATTAATTATTTATTCTAACAAGGTTTATTCATTTCAATGTTTTCTAGGCCACCTAGATTTATTGACTCAAGTTTTAATTATGTTATGTTCCCTTCAAGACGCACCTTCGTGTTCCAAGGGTGCCACTCACCCTAGATAGATTTTGGAAGTTTATTCGACCCTTGGAGTCAACACTCCACTCGGTCGACATTTTGAGAGACAAAGGGCTTCTAAGGACTAAGGACTTTACCTTATTGTGCACCCCTTAGAAATCTTTGTGAGTGTCTGTCTCAGTCTACCCTCATGACATCGTGGATCTCTTGAACTAGGTAATCGTTAATCTACCATTTAGACCACAACAGGAGTGCTAGTAAGTTGTGACAGGGACACTGCCACACCTCTCCCTAAAATATTTGGTTTCTTTGCATGGACCCTTTCCTCCTTATGTGAGTCGGATTAGCAATCATCGTCAAGCCTGCATCCAGTGACAAAAACATTGTCAATAATACATATGCATAATCATACCGAAATCAATCATATATCACATGTGCGTAAAATAAAATACTCAAACAAATACAATCCACTCCCTAACTCAATCCAGAGTCCAATGAAGTCCATTGATGCCATCAACATCCATAACCTGTCATGTGTCCTACACATTCAGGAAAACTCGTCAATAACATCTTCCAATATATATATACATTAAAATAACAATAAGTCACAACACATCATCATCATCATATATAACCCATAATCGAAACAAAATCATAATATATCATTACCAGATCACTTGTATGTAAGTGTCCTCAAAGAATAAGTCAATAAAAGTGTGCTAAGTAGAACAGGATGTTACATACACCCCCTCTTGTTTTAAACTTCGTCCTGAAGTTTGTATAGTATAAAAATGTCAATAAATAAATGTGTGTGACAAATATTTATATATCTAATCTATCAAACAAGTAAGGAAATTGTTGACGCATCTCATGTGCGTCCTACCAGGTAGTCAGGTGTGGACTATAGTTGTCCCACTGGGCCTTGACCTGATCGACTATTCAACGTCATAGCTATCGAATGCGATGGTCCAGAATGAATATTGAATCCGCATGAGAGCACCCTCGTCTGACACCTGCAAAGAACTCATGTCAATAATGTGTGACAAATCACTAATATAATGTCGTAAGACAGATACATGAAATACATCATGCATACACCTCAAAGAATTAGACAAGGCTAGTCGATAAGCCAGTGTCCTTTCTTTTCCACAACCTCGAAAGGTCCCACAAACTTAGGAGAGAGTTTAACACCCTTTCCAAAATTGATCGAACTCTTGTGCGGTTTTACCCGCAAGAAAAGTTTGTCACCAACTTCATAACTGTGATCAACATGATGCACATCAACATAACTCTTTTGTCGATCATGCACTACTTTAATTCTATTTTATTGATTTCATTTGTTCTTCCATTTCTTGGATCACTTTTGGTCCTACCAGGAACCTATCCTCAAGTCGATCTCAACTCAATGACGTCTAACATGGTCTCCCGTAAAGAAACTCAAACGGTGCCATCTTAATTGTACTTTGGTAACTATTATTGTAAGCAAACTATACCAATGGAAAGAAGTCTTCCCAACGTTTTTGCTGATCCATATCATACATAAACAACATATCCTCCAAAATTTGGTTCGCTCTTTCTGTTTTTCCATCTGTCTCTGGGTGATATGTTGTACTAAAGTTCAATTGTGTTCTCAAGGCCTTTTGGAAACTGGTCCAAAACCATCTTGTAAACATTGATCCTTGATCGGATATGATCCATGTTGGTACACTGTGTAATCTCACAATCTCGTTGATAAATATTCTAGCTATGTTCGACGCCTGATACATTGTACACAATGGAATAAAGTGTGCACTCTTCGTCAGAGTGTCAACTACCACAAAAATCAAATTGTGTGTCCTTGCCATCAGTGGCAATCCAACGATGAAATCCATCAAAATGACCTCCCATTTTGATTTAGGAATAGCGTGTGGTTGTAACAATCCTGTTGGATGTCTATGTTCAACCTTCACTTGCTGACATTCTAGACATCTCGCCACGTAACTAACTATTTCCACTTTCATTCCTTTCCAGAAGAATAAAAGCTTAAGGTCTGCCTTCATCTTTGTGACTCCCGGATGAGCCATGTACACTGCTCGATGTGCTTCACTCAAGATCAAGCTTCTTAATTCGTCATTAGGCGGTATGTAAGTGTTGTCGTTAAATCTCAGCAATCCGTCATTGTCTAATGAGTAACCTTCATACTTCGTTACCAACATGGTATTTTGTCCAATATTAACTTTAACTTCTTTTTACCAGTCATTTTCAAACTGTAGAGTTAGAATCTTTTCTCGAAGATTCCACTTAAGAGGTATTACCGAGAATATGCGTGGTCTTTGACTCAACGCATCTGCCACTCTGTTCACCGTTCCTTTAATGTAAGAAATCTCAAAGTCGTATTTGCTAAGTAATTCTAACCAATGCCTTTGTCGCGCATTCAAGTCACTTTGCGTAAATATGTGTTGCAATCCATAGTGATCTATATTTAATTAAAATTTTCTTCCAATCAGATAATATCTCCATACTCTCAAGGCATATACAACTGATAAAAACTCCTAGTCATGCGTTGTGTAGTTCTCTTCATGTCTTCTCAATTTCCTTGAAATGTAATCGATCACTCTACCATCTTGCATCAAAACTCCGCCTAAACCTTCCTTGGATGCGTCCGTGCATACCAAGAATTATTTGTTCATGTCGGGGACCTTCAATATTAGTTTTGTCGTCAACAACTCCTTAAGCTTCTGAAATGCTTCTGCGCATTTCTCTGTCCAAACAAACTTCTTGTTTTTCTTTTGCAATTTCGTGATTGGATTTTCTATCTTCGAAAAACCTTCGAAAAACAATCGGTAATATCCTACTAAACCCATAAATATACGTACTTCTTGTACGTTCATCAGAGCTGGCCATTCGATAATAGCCTCTACTTTTGTTGGATCCACAATGATACCTTGTCCCGATATGATATGTCCCAAGTAATGAATCTTCGATTGGTAAAAAGAACATTTCAATAGCTTCCTGTACAATTTGTTTTCTCTTAGACATCGTAGAACCAATATTAGGTGTTATTCATGCTCTTCTTTCATCTAAGAATATATCAGTATGTCAGCAATAAATACTTGAACAAACTATTCCAAGTAGTCGCAGAACCCCCCATTCATCAAACTCATGAATACCCATGGGGAGTTCGTAAAATTGTAAACTCGTAGTGTACGAATCTCTTCTTAAACGCGGTCTTAGGGATATCTTCCTCCTTAATCTGTAATTGATGATATCCTGATCTTAAATCAATCTTAGAAAACATTGTTTCCCCTTTCATATAATCAAACAAATCATCTATCCTTGGCAACAGATATTGGTTCTTGTTGTAGCTTTGTTCAATTGAAGGTAGTCAATACAAAGCCTCCACGACCCATTCTTCTTTCTAACAAAAATTGTTAGCGCACCCCACGGTGATACGCTTGGTCGTATAAGTCCCAAATCCAACAACTCCTTCAATTGCATTTTCAACTCCTGCATTTTCGGTGTCGACATCCAGTAAGGAGTTCTTGCAATAGGTTTGATTCCTGGTTTCAATTCTATTGTAAACTCTAACTCTCTTTCGACCAGTAAACCCAACAACTCTTCTAGAAATACGTCTGCAAAATCTTGTACTACATGAAGGTCTTCTAGTATTTTCACCTCACTCTTTTCGTTTAGCGCTAAGATAGCATATAACTTGCATCCCTTGTGCATACACTTCTGCAACTTTAGGGAAGAAATAAATCTCAAGGACACTCCCTGGTTTCTTCCTACAATTACTCTACGTTGTCCCAAATCATTCGTCAAACATAACCGTTTTGTCTTACAGTTAAGTATCGCATCATGCTATTCCAACTAGTCCATACATATCACTATGTCATAAGATCGTGTCATATAGGTTGGATTTCATTACAAAATCTCCCAAGTTAATGTTACAGTCTGTAACCTTTCCTCCAACTTTTTGTTTGGCACCGGATGCCATTTCTATGTATCTGAACTCATCTTGCTCGACTTCCTTTACCTTAATTCTCTTTAGCGTTGTATTAGAAATAAATCTCTCTCTAGCACCTAGATCTATCAAGATACTAAAAGTTTGATTGGTGATCATACCCGACGTCTCAAGCACAATGGATTGGTGCTCGACCTAACGGTTGTTCATCGCTGCATGAATCCTCTAGGCCTTGCCCAAATCTCCAACTGTAGTGGGTCCTAATGATCCAACCCCCTTGTAATTATCAATCAGACAACATCATTGGTAATGTGCCTCCCCACATGTTTAACATGCAGTCTTTGGTCCAGTGATCCTGGTCCCCGAAGTAGAATCTGTTGGCCTAGCAGTTTTGTGATCTTGGTCTATTGTGTTGAACAAGACTAAAATGTTGGTATTGATGCAGATGACGTTGTTGTTACTATTGTGGTCCTCTGTAAGGAGTCCTCTACTGAGGAGTCTATCATTTCAGTGTCGAGAATATAGGTCCTCTGGTCATATCTCGATACCCATGGTTCTGTCTGGATGGTGTTTGATGTTGTTGTGCTCCTAATGTCATATTTCCAGTCGATCTAGAAGGAGTCCTTCCCTGACCTCCACTGTTCAGTTCTTCCTCGGCTATGAGGGCCTTCCGAACTGCATCGTGCAACATCTGAGGCATTATAATCCTCACATTTGCACGAATGTTGAAGTTAAGGCTAAACACAAACTTGTTGACCTTCAACTTCTCTGTGTTCAGATGCGGAGCATACCTAAGTAGCTCCATGAACCTGTCCTCATAATCCTACACCATATGACCACCTTGTCGTAAGGTGTTGAACTCATTAAGTTGGTTCTCAATGAATTCTTCAGAAAAATACCTCTCCTGGAACCGTTCCTTGAACAACTCCCATGAAACGCCTTCAACGACCATGTTTATTTGAGGTAGGAGTGTCTTCCACCAACGTAGAGCACTCCCTTTCAATTGGAAGACCGCCATGCAAACCTTCATGTTGGAACTATAATCACGAAGTGCGAAGCACATTGCCATGTTCTCCAACCATGCCTCAGCGGCTAACCGTCTGGGGCACCCCAGATCTCAGGAAAATTGACCTTCTCGAGTTCTTTGTGTATGCTACTACTGCCAGTTGGAGTGCGTTGTGAACCCTCATTGGGAATAGATGTTCTACCCTCATCTCGATCCAGGTGCTTGATCAACACCTCTGACCTCTTCTGGAAGGATCTCATCATACCTACCACATCTCCCGTAACAACCTGCTCTTGCTCAATCGTCTTCTCATCTCCCTGAGGTTTAGATCCCTCTGGTGTGGATACTATTGGAGGTGTCACACCTCTTCCTCTAGCACCATGTCGTCTACTTCGCCTGCGTTCTCTAACCATGATTTCCTGCATGGAAAAATTCAAATTAATTAGTGGTACATCCTTAATCATTTATTTAACACATTATAAGGCGTAACGGTCCAATGTTGCAGGGTTTAACCCACTCTGATACCATATGTAATGTCCCCTTTGTTACGAAGTCAAATTAAGTGAGTACAATAGTGGTACTTTTTTTTTTGAAACATAGATTGAACAAGGGCTAAGCGACAATAACATACATGAATCTACACAGATTCTATTCTCATCCACATCATTATACAGTGAGAATTAGACACATCATAATTACTACTAACTCAATCATAACACATAAATATAACAAGGACACCTACCCGTCATCCTACCCTGCAAGGTTAGGACCTCCAAGGCACATAATCAACGCTCAAGTTCAAGATTCATCTAATTTATCTTGACCATTTAAGGTCTCAGGACTGACGACTATTCTGAGGAACAAGGATATATCTAATTCCCTTATCCAATCCTATCATAGCAATCAATCCTAGAATTCAATATCAATTATTTAAAATAAATCTCATGCTCAAAAATCAAACAATTCAATGTTTTACGATCTAATTATCACACCATACTGAGTTTAAACACATATGAGTGAGATAACATAATTACAAGCAAATACTTATCGCACCCACTTAAAAATATTTGTGCAACTCGAACTTAAACAATATTAGAGGCATAAGTGATTCATTTCCAAAATCATCAATAATCATTGCCTAAATGTCATCAAGATCTAAGATCATTAATTTCTCAATACCACAATATTATCAACCCAACAAGATGACTACATTAATAAGAACAATTCATTTACTAATGGATTTATTTATTATAGCCAATTTATGTTATCATTCCATTCCCAAGACCCTAAAATCTTCTTCTATACAAGATTATTAAGGATCAATTTGTAAAGTCTCTTTAATAAGATTATTAAATTCTTAAGTCTCCTCCAATTAAATATTATTAATTGGTCCAAAAAGATTTCACTTTAGATCATCCTTAAATTTCTTTTCATTTATCTCCTAATTGTATTGTAAAAAGTTTATCATCATACTCATAGAAATTCTCTTAAAAAATCCTAAAACAAGTATATATACAACTCTAGAATATAATTATTGTTTTTCACTTTCAATGCATTTTACAAGGAATTACTATTATTATTATTATTATCAATAAAAACTTGATTATAAAGTTAAGATTATTGCAACTTCTTTCCCACCTCTAAGGTTATTCAATTCCTATCTCAAGAACTCAAACAAATTATTAAAAGATAAGCATTATCTTAGAAACTACTCATTAATGAAACTTTTGATGAAATAGTAAAAACCAAACTCTTTTAATTTACTACACAATTACTACAACCGTCGATTCTAAATTGGATTCTAAAATTATTAACCAAAAGATAATAATGTGTATCCTCATAAAATTAGAATATTCAAATTAAAAAGAAGATTAAGAAAATATAACGCATGCGATTCAAGGGATAGTGGTAGCAATTTACCATTAATGAATCGATTGGTAACTATCATCAAGTACGAGTTTTTTTTGGCATACATTAATGAAGTTCGTGTTCCTACTAGTTACTTTACTGCCAACTACGTTGGCTAAGGAATCAATCTCCTCTATCAAAATCGGATCTAGCCTTTACTCGAGGTTTGACATCTAGATATCGTTAAGTGATGCTTGAAATTCCGACTACAACAAATCCCTTACCCAGAGGAAGGAGACTCTTGATAAATCCTTACTAAAGGATGGAATTCAGATTGGGATCAAGTCTACCTACCAAGGTGTGATACACTAACAATTGATCTCATAAAAGAAGATTTGTTTTTAAGAGACAACAACTTGATTTCTAACTAAAAGATTATTAATCTAACCGTAAGTCGTTGGTAGTATGATAGGGATTAAACTTCCTCCAGAGAAAATTAAGTCAACTTTTACATTTCTTACAAAATTCGGGACTGTGTCTTAAGAGGTAAAATATCCAGTGAACATTCGTTAGGTAAGGTAAGAATTTCAATCAACGTAAGCAAGCTAAGTTGTTTTTATTTTGAATTAACTTCCTCCTGTAGAGATACGACGTCAATGAGAATAATAAAATCGAAGGATGGCAATTTATGACTACAACTTCACTGAAGTTTGATTATAGGAATGCCAACTAACCGCTGTGAACATGACGAAATTCAAGTTCAAAATTTTGTGATCTAGTTAACAACGTTCCTATAAATTAAATTTCCTAGAATGAAATAATAGGCAGTGACCACATGGACTACATTGAGATAGTGGATCCGAGTTATGGCGTCACCAGACATTGATTTCTAGAGTGCTATTAGATTTCACAGAGATCATACGAGTTCTAATTTCGATATTCACTCAATACCAGAGACCAAACAAAAGTCTATCAATATATAGTAACCCAATAAGATTTAACTTCAGATAAAATTGTACTGACCTACAATTTTTATAAATACGAAATGTAATAACTTGGCAGTGACTATTAAATTTCATAAATTAAGAGATGTCACTCACAGATAGCGACCATTCGAATTTTTATTTCCAGGTAACTAAATTTGTTGATCACAATCAAAAGTCTAAGTTCAAGGTTCGAAATTCATTTAGCAATCATACCCATTAAAATTCAAACTATAATATAAATAATATCGAACGACAAGTTCAAATTCGACTTTGTAACAAGGTTCAACTCTAACAATGCACCAATAAGCCCTAACTACTGGTCTTTTCGGCAACACCTGCGAAGCAAACGAAGTATCACCCGAAGTAGCAATAGGGGGATTGCAGGACACATGTGTCTACAAACAGAGGAAATGAAAACTGAATCCAGAACATCAACACAGATAACCTAGCTGTACTTAAGAATATTATACTTACTTGTGAAGTTATATCTCTGATCTAACATTCATGCAATAACAGTATAACAGATAACAAATAATCACAACATCAACCACAGAGACAACAATAGTTATGTGGCTCACCCTCTCCCTAGGGCTACGTCCACAGAACTGTACTTCTTGATATACTAGATGAAAGCATGCAGTTCTATCTGTGCACTTAGCTGTTGATTTATCTCTTATCTCTCTTTCTCTCCCCTCCATGTGCACCTAGTTGCAAGGTTGATCTTCGCACCCAGCAGAAGATCCAGAATGCATAACGTTCTCACAACACAACACTTCTCTCTCTCAATACAACAATAACATCGACCACAATAAGAATTACCAACAAAAGATCAACCCTCCCAAGTTTTGTATACCTTTATTTATACATTTACATGACTCTTAGACAACTCTAGTTTGAAACCTAGGTGTCAAAACCCTAGGTCCACTTGACCCGCGTTTTCAGGGCTTCGCCAGCTTGTCCTTCCTTCTTTTCCACAAGGTGCTCCAAAGCACTCATTGGTCTCTTTTTCTGCTTGTTGAGTTGTCCACGATCCATCTTCTCTGTTGATCTTTCTTCCTTGACCTTCTCGTTCAACGACTCGCTTTCCTTCACTTCACTCCTTATTTTCTGCTTCTTTAACCACTTCGACCCCTCCTTGGTCTGTGTACCTTCTGCGCTTTTCGTACTTCGTCTTTCTTCTTCATTATTCTTTGCTTTCTTCCTTAATTCATACCAAAGGGCCAACATGCCCCCAACACTCACTTGTGATGCATCCCGAGTCACTCCAGGATTGAACTTTCTGTATCACTTTGACTGTAGACTGCGTGGAGCAGCCTGGGTTCTCTGCTATGTCCTTCTCTGTTGTGTGCAGACTGTATTTTTTGCGTCTGGTACCCAGTTTCAATTGCACCTGGTACCTAGACCCTTCTTCATTTCTTCTACTAAGAGCTTTGAGGCAACTGGTTGTCGCAATATAGCTTAAATCGGCTCCCATTCACTAGACCTTCCTTCCATTCTCCATTCAGAGTCTTCAATTGCACAGCTCCTCCTTCTGTAGCATAAGCAACCTCAAATGGCCCAAGCCAATGTGTTATGAACTTCTTTGGATGATTCATGAACTTGTTTTCATATACCAGTACCGAATCTCCTTGTTTAAATGCTTTATTCTTGATGTGTCTGTCATGGTAATCCTTCTCTCGTTCCTTCTGTACCTACGGATGAAATCCTACAATAAACCTGTCTTCCTCTAATTCCATCAACTGCGCAAGCCTCTCCTGAACAATGCCAGTATCATCTATATCAGTAAATGTTGCAATCTGTAAGCTAGGAACAAAATATTCCATAGGTACCACAGATTCCAAGCCATAAACTAGCTTAAAGCGAGTCTGCATTGTCAGCTTCTTGCAAGTAGTTTGATAGGCCCATAACACTGTTGGTATTCTCAAATCCCAATCATCTATGTTCACACTACAAATATTCATCAATGCTTACTCCAAAATCTTATTGAAAGCTTTGACTGTACAATTCTCCTGTGGGTGGTATGGTGTACTCTTCTGATGGTGAACTTTGAATTCTTGAGTCAAGGCTTCAATAGTTTTATTAATGAAGTGTGTACCTTGATCACTCATGAGGATATTCGGGAATCCAAACATGGTTATGATATCATCAAGTATGAATCACGCAACTGTAGCTACACTACATTCCTTGACTTTTCTTGCTTCTGGTTTCAGATGAATCTTCATCTCTCCCATGGGCCCTTCAATACCCTTCATGTATGTGAACTTTGGTGGAAACAAGTCTTGATACTCATGTAGTAGCTTTGTAATTTTTTCAATGGCAGCATCATCCCAATAGTCTCCAACATTTGCCAATTTAGGTGCTTGCTCTGTTCCAATATTAACTTTCTTAATTTTGATGGGATCCCCAATAAAAGTTAATTCGATCCCAGGCCCTTCTATGTTTCTTTGTCCTTCAATTTCTATGATGTTCACATTCCTAGGATCATCATCTTCATCAACATTTGTATTGTAACAATCTTGTAATCTATGAAAAGGTGCAGTCCATTCATCCTTTTCTTCCTCTAAAGTGAGGTTAGGTGCCTCCTCAAAGACCTTCTGTCTTACAACTTGTAAATCCTGATCTACTGTGGGGTACTAACTCTCAAATAAAAACGTAGCTATAAAGTTTTGAGTCATATCGTACCAATCTGAAGTAGTGAGACACAATTCTGCTTGAAGATACCAATTGATAGGCGTTGTGTCCAGAGTGTTAATGAAATTATGCACCCATTGTTCCTTAGGAATGTTGCTCCAAGCTTCCTCACAACATCACACATGGTCCTTTGGACAACATCTCTGACCTGTGTGTCAAACTTTGCAACCTTCAATTTGGTTTAAAAAGCGCACTGTCATCAAGGTGCGACATTATACCCACTCTGCGATGTTTTGTTTGTGTGTTCCCCACCATCTAGCTGGAGTTGCTTTCAAGGCTTCCTCCAGTTCCAACAACCTCTGTTGTACTGGTACAATTTCTTCAAATTCCAATAAAAATGTTTCTAAATGATTCAAACCATCAAAAGTGGGAAGATTACTTACTTCTGTGCCAATCCACCGAACTGCCTTGGTCAACCTGGCACATCTCCTCGTAGAGAATGCATACATTATGTTCTGTCAGTTCTCCTTTTCTTCTTATGAATCTGATGAACATGCACTTTCACTTCACCAAATCAGATTCCCATCTGTTGTAGGATTAATGTAATCATGTTGTCCTGCTGTAAGTTTCTAAATATTTTCTAGCTCGTATGCGTGGTCTTCTTCTCTGATAGGTTTTGTATATCTGTGAACTTCATCAGGATCCAGAGGTGCAATGACCCTAAGTACATTACCCTTAAATGTCATTCTTCTCTTCTTTAGTTCAACAACAATCGAATTGTTGAAGGCGCAATCAATGCCCAACAATGTAGGATAAGGGTCGCTCTCATCCACAATCTCAATTACTTCGAAGTCTACAAATGTCCTTACCCTATCGATGTCCACAGAAACATGATCTAGTCTTCCAAAAGGGCTCACTTCCTGCTGATTAGCCATTCTGAGCCCAATAGGAGAGTAAATTATCTTGGGTTTTCCCATCAGTGCCCAGCTCTACTTTTTCATAACGTTAACTTCTGATCCCAAGTCGAGGGCCACACAATCTATGTCATAGTCTCCAATCTGAACATTAAGGTGCAACTCCTTGTTTGTTCTTCTTTTCCTTGATACTTGATTCACAACCCTACTCAGCATAGGGTCTACTCTCCCTATCTCATATTGTCTTATTAGATGTTGTAGTTCTTGTACAACTCTTTCATATTTAATTAAATCGATAAACATATACAAGAAACCTACAAGCTTGCTTACCTCTTTTCCATCTCCGAGTGAGGCAGACTGATCGAATGCCATATGCATTCTGAATTCTTTCACTTCTGGTTGTGCCTTAGATGAAGAAGCATGTTCTCCTCTAAATTATCTTCTTGCCTCTTCAAATGTCTAATTTTTCTTCATTGGATCGAATAACTGTGTCTTCTATGCAACTCTTCTGACCCCTGATGCCTCTGTAGTCTTTTCTGGAGTCACCCTGTCTTCTCCTATAACAATGCCTCCTTTAGTGATAACAACGACTCTGGGATCCTCTCCACGAGGTTCAACTGATATCGATTGTACTTGTTGGTTGCCACCCCATATTTCCTGAAGTTTAGCCAACAATGTTGGACATTCCTCAATAACATGTTCAAATGAGTTGCAGTAGCTGCAAGTGGTACAAGGGTTCTGATAGTTTCTTGCCAAATGACCTATCTAGGCGCAGTTATAACAAATGATCTAACCTCGACCTCAACCCATGCCTCCTCCTCGTCCTCTTCCTCTGAATCCATTGCAAATCTGTATTGCCCCACAAATTTATAGAATGTGCAATACATATTTGCGAGTGTCTAGACATAATTTTTCATAAAGTAAAATTCACCGGGGCGATGTCTATTTCTACATATCTCACACCAGGGTAGAGTGACCTACTTCAGAGGGTTCAGATCTCCCGAGGCCAAGTATTCATTAAACAGGGAACAATGCTCCTTATCATAACCCTTTGATTTACATCTGATACACCAGATGTCTTCTCTTTTATATTTTCCTTTTTCTTTATTCATATCTTCGACCTGCAGAGATAAGCTAGTTAGCTGACTCAAAATTCAACTCATAACTGAGATGGATTCTCCCATAGGGGTTGATTCTAGTTTCGTGGTGATCTCCAGTGCCTCAGCCTACGAAGCAATCTTTTGTTGCATCAGAGGGACTCTGATGTGTTGAAAGAGGACAGTGATGAACCATTCCTTGTTTTGTTCATCTGGAATCTAAAAACTCAAATGGTCTGTCAAGGTCTTAAACCTCTGATCAAACTCCCAAATAGGTTCAACTACTCTCTGCTTGATTTCTTTCATCTTTGTAATGCACTGTGACTCCGACTTGAGTTTCTTGAATTCAGAAATCAACACAATCTTAATGTCATTCAACGGTTTAGGCTGTGTAACTCCCTGAACAAATTTTATGTACCAGCTCAGTGCGCAGTCTCTCAAGGTAGTACTAAACTGAGTCCTCTTAACAACATCGTCAGTGATACTCTTAATACTCCATACAGCTTCACATAAGAACCAATGTTGGTCGGGATCCTTAGATCCATCTCCTATAAAAATAGGTAACCTCATCTCGTCTATCATAGATCTTCCTTGGTTTCTTGACTGAACTTCTAGTAGCAGTTCTCTGAGTGCTCTGATAACTTAGGTTACTCTGGTTTCGTAATGTTGCTAACACAACATGAGGAGTAGTAGTACTTACTTTGATGGTAGGTGCAGTCCCTAAATTTCTTGATTCTTCTCGTCGAGGTTCTTCAATCTTCCCTTCCTCTGCCCTAGCAGACTTTGAATACTCCTCGTTTAATAGCTCTTCCTCTTCTCCACTGTAGAACCCTTCGTCCTGTTTAGTGGTTAATGGTTTTGCTCAAACACGTTCACAAGAGGAACTTCTCTGAATGATTTCTCACTGTGCATGTGTCCAACCTATGTGTCACTGTCGTTGTCTGAGTTCTTGAACATTAGCTTTAAAAATATGCTCGATTATTGTATCTTCAAGATGTTCTTCTCATGCAATAACATCTTAATCTTCAACTTCAAAAAGTGTAAAAACTTTCTTCTAGGTCCCTTAAAGAAATACCTTTCTTCTTGGCTATACAATTCCACTCTATTAATGGAAAACTCAGTAACATACCCTTCAATACTGCTATCAAACCAGTGATCTACTGCTCTTGACACAACGTTATCAACTCTCTTTACCTTCTTGATCAGCTCCGACGTTCGAACCACAGGTGCTCTAGATCTGATTTCAAGCTGGGTATTTTCTAATCTTGCTAACCACTCGTATAAATCCTTATGAATTCCTCCAAAGAAAATATCATGTATATCAGTAAATATATACCTTCCCAACCAATCCTCTATACTAATATTAGGGTTCTTATTCTGAGCTTCGGCAAAGTCCCTCTCTTGTTCTTCTATCCACTTCTGAATCTCTGTCTTCAATAGAAACAACCTTGACATTCCCTTAAGAAGATCCAGGTCTCGGCAACGGAAACATTTGTTGGCACAGGGGCAGACCCAGGGTTGAACTCTAACAACGCACCAATAAGCCCTAACTATTGGCCCTTTCGGCAACTTCTGTGAAGCAAATGAAATATCACCTGAAGCAGAAATAGGGGGGTTGAAGGACACATGTGTCTACAACCAAAGGAAATGAAAAGTGAATCCAGAACATCAACGTAGATAACCTAGTTGTACTTAACAATATTATGCTTACATGCAAAGTTATATATCTGATCTAACATTCATGCAATAACAATATAAAAAATAACAAATAATCACAACATCAACCACAAAGACAACAATATTTATGTGGTTCACCCTCTTCCTAGGGTTACATCCAAAGAACTGCGCTTCTTGATATATTATATGAAAGAATACAGTTCTATCTACGCACTTAGCTACATATTTCTCTCTTCTATCTCTTTCTCTCCCCTCCCTGTGCACCCAACTACAGGGTTGATCTTCGCACCTAGCTGAAGATCCAAAATACAAAATTCTGTCACAACACAACACTTCTCTCTCTCAATACAACAATAGCATCGACCACAATAAGCATAACCAAAAAAACATCAACCCTCCCAAGTCTTGTAGACCTTTATTTATACATTTACATGACTCTTAGACAACCCTAGGCCGAAACCTAGGTGTCAAAACCCTAGATGCTAAAACCTTAGGTCCACTTGACCCGTGTTTTCAGGGCTTCACCAGCCTGTCCTTCCTTATTTTTCACGAGGTGCTCCAAAGCACTCATTGGTCTCTTTTTACGCTTGGTCAGTTGCCATGATCCATGCTCTTTGTTGATCTGTCTTCCTTGACCTTCTCGTTCAACGACTCACTTTCCTTCACTTCGCTCCTTCTTTTCTGCTTCTTTAACCACTTCGACCCCTCCTTGGTCTGTGTACCTTTCGCGCTCTTTGTACTTTGTCTTTCTTGATCCTTATTCTTTTCTTTCTTCCTTAATTCATACCCAAGGGCCAACACACCCCCAACACTCACTTATGACTCATCCTGAGTCACTGCAGGATTGAACTTTCTATATCACTTCAACTGCAGACTGTGTGGAGCAACCTGGGCTCTCTGCTATGACCTTGCTTGTTGTGTGCATACTATTTTTTTTGTGTCTGGTAGCTAGTTTGAACTGCAGCTGGTACCTACACCCTTCTTCCTTGCTTCTACTGAGAGCTGGAAGGTAGCTGGTTGTCCCAATATAGCTTCAATCGACTCCCATTCACTAGACCTTCCTTCCATTCTCCATTCAAAGTCTTCAACTACACAGCTCCTCCTTCTATAACATAAGCAACCTAAAATGGCCCAAGCCAATGTGTTATGAACTTCCCTGGATGCTTCATGAACTTGATGTCATATACCAGTACCAAATATCCTTGTTTGAATGCTTTCTTCTTGATGTGTCTGTCATGGTAAGCCTTCTCTTGTTCCTTCTGTACTTGCTGATGAAATCCTGCAATAAACCTGTCTTCCTCTAATTCCATCAACTGCACAAGCCTCTCCTGAACAATGTCGATATCATCCATATCAGTAAATTTTGCAATCCGTATGATAGGAACCAAATATTCCATAAGTACCACGACTTCCAAGCCATAAACTATCTTAAAGGGAGTTTTCATTGTCAGCTTCTTGCAAGTAGTTCGATAGGCCCATAACATTGCTGGTATTCTCAAATCCCAATCATCTCTATTCACACTGCAAATATTCGTTAATGTTGTCTCCGATATCTTATTGAAATCTTTGAATGTACCATTCTCCTGTGGGTGGTATGGTGTACTCTTCTGATGGTGAACTTAGAATTCCTGAGTCAAGGCTTCAATAGTTTTATTAATGAAGTGTGTACCTTGATCACTCATGAGGATCTTCGTGCGTCTAAACCTGGTTATGATATCATCAAATATGAATCGCACATTTGTAGCTACACTGCAATCCTTGACTGCTCTTGCTTCTGGTTTCAGAGGAATATTCATCTCTCCCATGGGCCCTTTAATACCCTTCATGTCTATGAACTTTGTTGGAAACAAGTCCTGATACTCATGCAGTAGCTCTATAATTTTTTCAATGGTAGCATCATCCCAATAGTCTTCAAGATTTTCCAATTTAGGTGTTTTCTCTGTTCCAATATTAACTTTCTTAATTTTGATGGGCTACCCAATAAAAGGTAATTCGATCCCAGGCCCTTCTATGTCTCTCTGTCCTTCAGTTTCTACGATGTTCACATTCCTAGGATCATCATCTTCATCAACATTTATATTGTAACAATATTGTAATCTCTGAAAAGGTGAAGTCCATTCATCCTCTTCTTGTTCTAAAGGGTGGTTAGGTGCCTCCTCAAAGACCTTATGTCTTACAACTTGTAAATCCTTATCTACTATGGGGTACTGATTCTCAAATAAAAAGGTAGCTATAAAGTTCTAAGTCATACCGTACCAATCTGAAGTGGTAAGGCACAGTTCTCCTTGAAGATACCAATTGATAGGTGTTGTATCCAGAGTGTTAATGAAATTATGCACCCATTGCTCCTTAGGAATGTTGCTCCAATCTTCCTCACAACTTCACACATGGTCCTTTGGACAACTCTGACCTGTGTATCGAACCTCACAACCTTCGATCTGGTATGAAAAGTGAAGTGTCATCAGGGTGTGACATTGTATCCACTCCTCGATGTTCTGTTTGTGTGTTCCCCACCATCTACCTGGATTTTATTTCAACGCTTCCTCCAGTGCCAACAACCTCTGTTGTACAGGTAAAATTTCTTCAAATTCCAATAAAAATGTTTCTAAATGATTCAAACCATCAAAAGTGGGAAGATTACTTACTTCTATGCCAATCCAGTGAATTGCCTTGGTCAACCTGGCACATCTCCTTATAGAGACTTCGTACATTATGTTCTGTCAGTTCTCCAATGTTTCTTCTGAATCTAATGAACATGCACTTTCACTTCACCAACTTAGAATCACATCTGCTATAGGATTAATGTAATCATGATGTCCTACTGTCAGTTTGTAAATATTTTCTAGCTCGTATGTGTGGTCTTCTTCTCTGATAGGTTTTTTATATCTGTGACCTTCATCAGGATCCAGAGGTGCAATGGCCTTAATGCCATTACCCTCAAATGTCATTCTTATCTTCTTTAGGTCAACAATAGTCGAATTGTTGAAGGCCCAATCAATGCCCAACAACGCAGAATAAGGACAACTCTCATCCACAATCTCAATCACTTCGAAGTCTACAAACGTCCTTACCCCGTCGATGTCCACAGGGACATGCTCCAGTCTTCCAAAAGGGTTCATTGTTTGTTGATTAGAATTTATGAGCCTGATAGGAGAGTAAATTAGCTTGGGTTTTCCCATCAATTCCCAAGTCTGCTTTGTCATAAAGTTAAATTATGATCCCAAGTCGAGGACCACATAATCTATGTCATAGTCTTCAATCTAAAAATTAAGGTGAAACTCCTTGTTTGTTCTTATTTTCCTTGATACTTGATTCACAGCCCTACTCAACATAGGGTCTACTCTCCCTATCTCATATTGTCTTATTAGATGTTGTAGTTTTTGTACAACTCTTTCATCTTTAATAAAATCAATAAATGTATACAAGAAACCTACAAGCTTGCTTACCTCTTTTCCATCTTCGGGTGAGGCAGACTGATCGAATTCCATAGGCATTCTGCATTCTTTCACTTTTGGTTGTGCCTTATATGAAGAAGCTCGTTCTCCTCTAAATTCTCTTCTCGCCTCTTCAAATGTCTGCTTTCCTTCCTTGGATCAAACAACTGTGTCTTCTCTACAACACTTCTAACCCCTGATCCCTCTGTAGTATTTTTTGGAGTCACCCTGTCTTCTCCTATAACAAAGCCTCCTCTAGTGATAACAATGACTATGGGATCCTCTCCACGAGGTTCAACTGATATCAATTGTACTTTATGGTTTCCACCTTATCTTTCCCGAAGTTTAGCCAGCAATGTTGGACATTCCTCAATAACATGTTCAAATGAGTTGCAGTAGTTGCAAGTGGTACAAGGGTTCTGATAGTCCCTTGCCAAATGACCTGGATGGGCATAGTTATAACAAATAATCTCACCTTGACCTCGATCCATGCCTCCTCCTTGTCCTCTTTCTCTGAATCCACCGCGAGGGTTGAATTTTCCTCTTCCTGGGGAGTTAAACTGTGCAACATTTCCTTCTTGCTGTAATTCTCCTTGAATTTTGTATGTATCCATTGATCTTTCATGCATGAGTTCATAAGCCCTACATTCCTTCTCATCATGCCCTACAGATTTACAAAATGTGCAATACAGATTTGCGGGTGTCTAAACATATTTTTGCATAAAGTAACATTCACCAGGGCGATGTCTATTTCTACATACCTCACACCAAGGTCGAGTGACCTGCTTCAGAGGGTTCGGAGATCCCGAGGCCAAGTATTCATTAAATAGGGGACAATGTTCCTTATCATGACCCTTTGATTTACATTTGATACACCAAATGTCTTCTCTTTTATCTTTTCCTTTTTATTTATTCATATCTTTGACCTCTAGAGATAAGCTAGTTAACTGACTCAAAATTTGACTCATAATTAAGATGGATTCTCCCATAGGGGTTGATTCTAGTTTCATGGCGATCTCTAGTTCCTTGACCTGTGAATCAATATTATGTTGCATTAGAGGGACTCTGGTGTTGAAAGAGGTAAGCGATGAACCATTCCTTGTTCTGTTCATCTGGAATCTGAAAACTCAAATGGCCTATCAAGGTCTTAAACCTCTGATCAAACTCCCAAATAGGTTCAACTACTCTCTTCTTGATTTCTTTCATCTCTGTAATGCACTGTGACTCCAACTTGGATTTCTTGAATTTGACAATCAACGCAGTCTTCAGTGGTTTAGGCTGTGCAACTTTCTGAACAAATATCATGTATCAGCTCAGTGTGCGGTCTCTCAGGGTAGTACTAAATGGATTCCTCTTAACAGCTTCATCAGTGATACCCTTAATACTCCATACAACTTCACATAAAAACCAATGTTGGTCGGGATCCTCGGATCCATCTCCTCTAAAAATAGGTAACCTCATCTCGTCTGCCATAGATCTTCCTAGGTTTCTTGACTAAATAGGTACTAAACTGCTAGTAGCAGTGCTCTGAGTGCTCTGATAACTTAGGTTAATCTGGTTGCTTAATGCTTCTAACACAACAGGAGGAGTAGTTGTACTTACTTCGACGGTAGGCGTAGTCCCTGAAGTTCTTGATTCTTCTCGGCGAGGTTCTTCATTCTTCCCTTCCTCTTCCCTAGCAGACTCTGAATACTCCTCATTCAATAGCTCTTCTTATTTTCCATTGTAGAACCCTTCGTCCTGTGCTAGTGGTTCATGGTTCTACTCAAATAGGTTGACAAAAAAAACTTCTTTGAATGATCTCCCATTATGCGTGTGTCCAACCTTTTTGTTGATGTCGTTGTCTGAGTTCTTGAACATTAGCTTTAAAAATCTGACCGATTACTCTATCTTCAAGATGTTCTTCTCATGCAACAACATCTTGATCTTCAACTTCAAAAAGTGTAAAAACTTTCCTCTAGGTCCCTTAAAGAAATACCTCTCTACTTGGCTATACGATTCCACTTTGTCAATGGAAAACTCAGTAATATACCCTCCAATAGTGCTATCAAACCAATGATCTACTGCTCTTGACATAGCTTTATCGACTCTCTCGACCTTCTTGATCAACGCCAACATCCAAACCATAGGTGGTCTAGATCTGATTTCAAACTGGGTATTTGCTAATCTGACTAACCAGTCGTATAACTCATTATGAATTCCTCCAAAGTAAATCTTGTGTATATTAGTAAATATATACCTTCCCAACCAATCCTCTATACTAATATTAGGGTTATTATTCTGAGCTTCGATGAAGTCCCTCTCTTGTTCTTCTATCCACTTATGAATCTCTATCTTCGATGGAAACCACCTTGACATTCCCTCAAGAAGATCTCGGTCCCGGTAATAGAACCATTTGTTGGCACAGGGGCAGACCTAGGGTTCAACTCTAACAACGCACCATAAAAATTTTAGTTCCCAAGAACAATGACGACTACAACGAGTTGTTAAAATCAAAAACAAGTTTTACCATTCACTTCACAAATTCGAATCTCCAGATTGACCTTAGATTTATAAAACATATGAAGATCTAATAATTTAACTCAGGATTAATTAACAACTAACAAATTCAATATCAGAGTCAAGATCGGTAAATGCAAATTACAACGAATGGAGGAAATTCGAAGTTCTGGGCTACAATTAAATTCGACAGCGTTCATAACAAATTTTAATTTACAGAAGTAACTATATGATTCTACAATGATATTAACATTATAATACAAAAATTTACTCTCGACGTAAAATAAACTTCAGAAATAAAATACTGGAATCGTTGAAGACAAAAATTGAGAATGTCCTCTAACGTCTTGTGCTCCTTTTTACTCCTGCTTGTTAATCACCGAGACTTCACCAGTACCTCCCAGCCAATGCTAGGGGTACTCTTCTTCCCCCTTATCCCTTTGAGCCGCAAAGGGGTCACACACAAGAAACCAACAAACAATAGCTCCAAGGCTTTCCCCGCAAGGAAGTGCTTCCACTCCTTCTTCAAGCTTGGAATCCCAACTCTCACAAGTAAAACATAGTCCAAACAATTTTGGCAGTATAACATTACCAAGAATAATTGAGATCCTTTCCCCTTCTACCACATTTGTTTTATAGAAAAATCCCCAATGACACATGTCCTCATGCACAATTAATTATCTTTTTAATTAATTTAATTAGGATTATTCACTCACACACTTGTCACACTCTCTCCAATTTGCACAAGTAATTACCATTTTTATTTTAATTAAAAAGTCAATTTCCCTCACATACCTCCCCCTTCGCTTCCTCTTGCTTGTTCTCGGTGTGAAGGGCTCTTGAATTTGCAGAATTCTCTGGACTCTATCCAGAGCTCAGTCATGGAAGTCAAGCGCGACATCAAGGAGCTGTTGAACATGGATGAATGTCGGGAATGTTGTGAGGAGCGATTGGAGACTCTTATGTGTGCTCTCTGACACACCACACTGGACGCATGAATTCCAACCAAGGACATTGCGCAAGACACACATAAGAGAGGAAAGAAGACAATATTGTATAACACCTCATCAATTTTCATGACTGCATGGCTCTACTGGATCTACAACATGAGGATGTTTGTATGAAGATGTTCATGTATTCATTGGATGGGGATGCACGTAAATGGTATTTCTCATTACCCCCTTCCATCATTTCATCCTTGAAGGATTTCCACAAAGTATTCAATGAGCACTGCAAAATGTACTTTTAGATGAGTTATTATTTGACAATTGTTGCGGGGAATATGAATTGCATGATGAGATTGAAATTATAGATAGAAAATAATTTCTCCCTCACAATCTTCATCAACTCTCTAATGATCTTCAAGATGATGTGCTTTCCCATAAACATGAACTAGAAATGGATAATCAAGAAGCCGAAGGTTCTCCTACTACCATTTTTCCTCATTGTTATAAATCTGAAGATTCGGTTGCTTTAGATACAAAACACAATGATCAGTTGTATTTTGGTCAAATGCCAATTGAAATTAGTAAAATCAGCCCTCATCTTTCAGATTCACAGACACAGGGATATGGCAACACCCATGGGAAACTGGATTTGCATAGATCATCCATTTTCAAGGAGGAACAACAAGAGGACTATCTTTCTCCTTATGTACTAGTTGCTTCAATATTAGATGAGAAGGCTGATTATGATGAGGAATAAGGTGATGTTGTTTCAAATCTGTTTCAAGATCATATTGCTGATGATTAAATGCATAAATATTCATCTTTACCATTAGGATTTTATCTCGATGTTCCAATATTTGACAAATATAGTGATGAGGAGGAAGAATTTAAAAATTAGAAGGGCTTGCTAACTAATGGAATCACATCTAGCTCTACTTTTAAACAAAGAGATGATTAGCAATGCATTCATGCAATGGTCGATAATAGTTACAAGTCTATTGTTCCAAATACTTATGAAGATCCTTTTATTTCTGAAACATTTTAAAAATATATCATTATTGGAGAGAGTAACCAACAATTTTTTCATGATATTTATTTTAAGACTCATCATTCATTTGATCATTATGAAGATAGTGATGTAGAAGATCAAGAACATATCTATTCTTTCCTCTAAAAAATTGTCAGCTATAATGAGCCAGCACATCATAGTGATGGATCCGAGTCACAGGGATATGACAAAGGAGAACATAAAGGATTAGATGAACAATTGATCATGCATGTTTCTCTATCAGTGGTTGAGAAGCAACAAGTTTTGTACAAATTTCAAGATCCAGTTGCTACTTATATGGAGATGTTTTGAAGTAATGAAGTTTCAGTTGTTGCCATCTTTAAGGCCAGATTTTTGGATTGCAAGTATGATTTCAAAGATTATGATTTACATGCTACAATCCATGTGTTTGTGAATTTGCATAAAGTTGGAAGGAAAGTTCAAGTTGTTAGTCAATTTCTTACTTGGATGCATTGGAGATTCAGTTTTACTTGATCAATTTTCTTCTACTGATTAGAAGTAGGAGTAGGCAGGAGAATAAGCTCGCCATACGAGCAGTTAGATTCTTTTCAGTTTGTTAGTTTGTAGCAGTATAAGACTCCATGCCCATGGAACAACATGCTTATGTCCAATCAAATATTTTAGGTGATAGATAAGGCCTCTGGTCTACAATTTCTTGGCAACTTGCAGGAAGCGTGCCATCCCCCATGGAGCCAAATGTTAGCACAAGAATTTGCAGTAGAATTTTTGGTCATTTCATAGCGCCGATGAATTAGGAGTTTCCTTAGCGCACCTTCGTCCTATGATCCTTTACCATAATTCGTCATAATCATTTGATGTCATATCTCCCATTTTTTTCATCTCCCTTGTTTTTTAAAAGGAATATGGAGATTTGGTCATTTATGAGCTTGCTAAGTTTTTATCAATTTGAATTTTTCTACCAAGCTCGACGCTGTTGAAATCACTAGTTTAGACAAGTTGCAGATTGTGTTACGGGATTGACTGTTAGAGTTTAATTGGAAGCTGAGGTGGATGTAATAGTTCCATATCTTGTTGCAGATCTTCCATCATCAGCCACAACCTCCAGCTCTTCTTCCACAGACTCCATAGTCATTTGCCAACTGAATTTCACCTATACTAAGGTCAAGCCATTCTGCTTTAGAATCTTGAATGCCCATTCATTCACTTGGCTCTTGTGTCCACACTGCGCTACAGAAAGTCACTACCAAAACTACGCTATGTAATTTGCAGAACTTTTTTATAGTGGCACTACAGAAATTGCAGAGTTACTTCACATAATGGCACTATAGAATTTGCAGAACTGTTTTACAGTGGCGCTACAAAATTTCCTGTAGCGGTTATTGTTACCAATTTGATCATAAAACCCAAACGACGAAGTGGGTTTCTTTGAAATTTTTTGTGGAGGCAGATGATATCCATGTTGACTTGCTGACCAAATTTCAGCCTGACCCAGTTTGGAATTTGAGAGAAACAATTAAAACACTAGTGCATTGCAAAGTGTGCTGCAAATTCTTTATTTTGCATAGTTGATTGGATATTCGCCCTGTTGGGAGGTTGCCACCTGTCCAGGAGGTTTTGAATGGCTTCTCATGGATCAGTTAGATGTTAAGGGACACCTGCACCTAAATTTTAGCTCCATTAAATACCTCATGCAGTGAGGTGGAAACAATTTATTAATGACTTCCAACAATTTCCCGAAAATTAGAAGTTTGTTGGATTTTTGTCTCTTTGATTGTTGCCACCTATCTCCAAGGCTTAGAATCCAATGAAAGAGATGGGATTCGACCTCCTAAGGATATTTGGATGATATTTTCTATTTAAGAGAGGATGGAGCTCTTGAAGGGAAGGGGGATTCATGAGCCAAGAGAGGCTAGAGAGTTGTAGGAGGCACTTTACCTATGATCATTGTAACCCTGAGGGGCTTATGTTTTTGTAAACATTTTTGTTATTAGAAATTCAGAATATCTGTGGTATCAAGCTGTTTTTTCTTTGTTTTCCTCTTTGAATGAATTTTACACCTTGAGGATCATGGTTTCCTCTGATTAATGGATTCTTGAGCATCCGAGGATCTGATGTATCTTGCCTATTAGTCATTGTTTACATTCAAGTACCTTGAATTCATTTTTGCAGAGAGGATCTCTGCCTTATGGATTTTCTTCTCTGTGTTATCGTTTCTCTTCCTTTATCCAATAAACCTTTTATTTGATATACAGATTGATTGTTTTTAATGAGCAGGGTGTTTTCTTGACTCCATAGCCCAACGGTCCATCACTGCTTTACAGAAACTAATTTTCTTTTCCTTTCCTTGTTTTCTTCTTCTTGTTCCAGTATAAACCCAATCAAGTCTTTTTATTTCAAAATGTGCTAGGATTTCTCTTAAGCGGTCTAAGAACAACTTCTAGCGCTAACATTTTTTGCGTCGTTGTCGGGGATGGAAATGAATAAATCTTCCCTGGGAGAATGACATTGATCAAATCCATCTTTTGATGGTGAACAAAGGTTGGTCACATATCAGAGACTGCATCATTCACCTAGCAACTCCACTCCATGAAGGAAGAACCTATTGGCGACTTCACTGATACGGGATATAATAGCCATGGAATATATCTTGGCTTGAGGGTTTGCACCTTTAAATTTTTTAGTTATTCCTGGTTTCCCACATCCAGTACCTCATTTGACAAAATGGGGAGATTTTATGCCTATCTTCAGAGAGAGGAAAGAAGACAATCTTGCAGAACAACTCATCAAGTTTCATGAGTGCATGGATCTACTGGATCCACAACATGAGGATGTTCGTATGAAGATGTTCATGCATTCATTGGATGGGGATGCATGTAAATGGTATTTCTCATTACCCCCTTCCAACATTTCATCCTTGAAGGATTTCCACAGAGTATTCAATAAACACTGCAAAAGGTACTTTTTCAGATGAGTTATTATTTGACAATTGTTGTGGGGACTATGAATTGCATGATGAGATTGAAATTATAGATAGAAAATAATTCCTCCCTCGCAATCTTCATCAACTCTCTAATGATCTTCAAGATGATGTGTTTTCCCATAAACATGAACTAGAAATGGATATTAAAGAATCCGAAGGTTCTCCTACTACCATGTTTCCTAATTGTTATAAATCTAAAGATTTTGTTGCTTTAGATACAAAACAAAATGATCAGTTGCATTTTGGTCAAATGCCAATTGAAATCAATAAAATCAGCCCTCAACTTTCAGATTCGTAGACATAGGGATATGGAAACACCCATGGAAAACTGGATTTGCAGAGATCATCCATTTTCAAGGAGGAACAACAAGAGGACTATCTTTCTCCTTATGTACCTGTTGCTTCAAATTTAGGTGAGAACGTTGATTATGATGAGGAAGAAGGTGATGTTGTTTCAAATCTATTTCAAGATTATATTGTTGATGATTATATGCATAAATATTCATCTTTACCATTAGGATTTTATCCCGATGTTCCAATATTTGACAAATATAGTGATGAGGAGGAAGAATTTAAAAATTAGAAGGGCTTGTTGACTAATGGAATCACATCTATTTCTACTTTTCAATAAAGAGACAATCAACAATGCATTCATGCTATGGTCGATAATAGTTATGAGTCTGTTGTTCCAAATACTTATGAAAATCCTCTTATTTCTGATACATTTTTAAAATATATCATTGTTGGAGAGTAATCAACAGTTTTTTCATGATATATCTTTTAAGACTCGTCATTCATTTGATCATTACGAAGACAATGATGTAGAATATCAAGAACATATCTCTTCTTTCCTCTCAGAAATTGTCAACTATAATGAGCCACCACATTATAGTGATGGATCTAAGTCACAAGGATATGACAAAGGAGAACATAAAGGAATAGATGAGCAATTGATCATGCATGTTCCTCTGTAATTTGTTGAGCAACAACAAGTTTTGTACAAATTTCAATATCCAGATGCTACTTATATGGAGATGTTTTGCAGTAATGAATTTTCAGTTGTTGCCATCTTTAAGGCCAGATTTTTGGATTGTAAGTATGATTTCAAAGATTATGATTTACATGCTACAATCCGTGTGTTTGTGAATTTGCATAAAGTTGGAAGGAAAGTTCAAGTTTTAGTCAATTACTTACTTGGATGCATTGGAGATTCAGTTTTACTTGATCAATTTGCTTCTACTAATTAGAAGTAGGAGTAGGCAGGAGAATAAGCTCACCATACGAGCAGTTAGATTCTTTTTAGTTTGTTGGTTTGCAACAGTATAAGACTCCATGCCCATGGAACAACATGCTTATGTCCAATCAAAGATTTTAAGTGATAGGTAAGGCCTCTGGTCTACAAGTTCTTGGCAGCTTGCAGGAAGCGTGCCATCCCCCATGGAGCCAAATGTTAGCACAAGAATTTGCAGTAGCATTTTTTGTCATTTCGCAATGCCAATGAATTATGAGTATCTGTAGTGCACCTTTTTCATAATTAGGTGATGTCATATTCAACTGATGTCATAATCAACTGATGTCATATCTCCCATTGTTTTCAGCACCCTTTTTTTTTAAAGGAATGTGGAGATTTGGTCATTTATGAGCTTGCTAACTGTTTATCAATTTGAATTTTTCTCCCAAGTTCAGCACTGCTGAAATCATTAGTTCAGACAAGTTGCAGATTGCGCTACGGGATCGACAGTTAGAGTTGAATTGGAAGCTGAGGTGGATGTAGCAGTTCCATAGCTTGTTGCAAATCTTCCATCATCAGCTACAACCTCCAACTCTTCTTCCACAGACTCCATAGCCATTTGCCAACTGAATTTCACCTATACTAAGGTCAAGCCACTCTACTTCAGAATCTTGAATGCCCATTCATTCACTTGGCTCTTGTGTCCACACTGCGCTACATAAAGTCGCTTCCAAAACTATGCTATGGAATCTACAGAATTTTTTTACAATGGCGCTATGGAAATTACAGAGTTACTTCATAGAATGGCGCTACAGAATCTGCAAAACTGTTTTACAGTGGCGCTACAGAATTTCCTATAGTGGTTACTGTTACCAATTTGATCATAAAACCCAAATGAAGAAGTGGGTTTCTCTGAATTGTTTTGTGGAGGAAGATGATATCCCTGTTGACTTGCTGACCAAATTTCATCCGGACCCAATTTGGAATTTGAGAGAAACAATTAAAACACCAATGCGCTGCAAAATGTGCTGCAAATTCTCTATTTTGCATTGTTGATTGGATATTCGCCCTTTTGAAGGTTGACACCTGTCAAGAAGGGTTTGAATGGATTCGCGTGGATCAGTTAGATCTCAAGGGACACCTACACCTATGTTTTATCTCCATTAAATACCTCATGCAGTGAGGTGGAAACAATTTATTAATGACTTCCAACAATTTCCTGAAAATTAGCAGTTTGTTGGATTTTTGTCTCTTTGACTGTTGCCACCTATATCCAAGGCTAGAATCCAATGAAAGAGATGGGATTCGACCTCCTAAGGACATTTGGATGTTATTTTCTATTTAAGAGAGGAGGGAGCTCTTGAAGGGAGGGGGGATTCATGAGCCAAGAGAGGCTAGAGAGTTGTAGGAAGCACTTTGCCTATGATCATTGTAACCCTGAGGGGCTTATGTTTTTGTACACATTTCTGTTATTAGAAATTCAGGATATCTGTGGTATTAGATTTTTTTTCTTTTTTTCCCTCTTTGTATTCTTACTTGAATGAATTGTACACCTTGAGGTTATGGTTTCCTCTGATTAATGGATTCTTGAGCATCCGAGGATTTGATGTATCTTTCCTATTAGTCATTGTTTACATTCAAGTACCTTGAATTCATTTATGCAAAGAGGATCTCTGCCTTATAGATTTTCTTCTCTGTGTTATCTTTTCTTTTCCTTTATCCAATAAAATTTTTATCTGATATACAGATTGATTTCTTTTAATGAGCAGGGCATTTTCTTGACTCCATAGCCCAATGATCCATCACTGATTTAAAATAGCTAACTGTCTTTTCCTTTCCTTGTTTTCTTCTTCTTGCTCCAGTATAAACCCAATCAAGTCTTTTTATTTCAAAATGTGTTAGGCTTTCTCTTAAGCGGTCTAAGAAAAATTTCTAGCGCTAACAGCATGGACAATTGGGAACTCTATGGATATGTGGCAGCATTGGTTTCCCACCAGGGCGATGTTTCCATGGTCTCTCTGTCTATTCCGCCAACTGTAATTTTTGCACTCTAGTAGGTTTCAATATATTTTTCTAACTTACAAAAAAAGAAGAAGTCAATTTCCCTCACATTCCCCAATGTGTTCCTATTTTCACTCTTAGTTGTCCCTTTGTTCCCCAAATTCTCATTTAATGAGTGACTCGTAATTGGATCTTAGTTAGAGTTGGATTAGGATACTTCTTCTAGTTAGACTAGTGGTAGGTTGACTCAAGATTCTATTCTATGTACACCTATTCTCTCAAGTTATTATTTATTTGTATTTTAAAAATCTCTTTTATTAATTTTATGCACACATGTGCAATTTATCCACTTTTAAATTTTATTCCCCTTTTTCTAGAGTTTTTTTATAATCTCAAATCTTTTAACTTATGTCTTAATCATTTAATCCTTTATTTAAATTTAGACTTAGTCTTAGACTTAGACTTGGAATTTTGTTAGGATTTAATTAATTAATAATTTACTGTTTAATTAATTATTTATTCTAACAAGGTCTATTCATTTCAATGTTTTCTAGGCCACCTAGATTTATTGACTCAAGTTTTA
>CBVK0100097945.1:5000-30205 GCA_900067695.1 Picea abies
TATGCGTCTATATGAACATTTATGTTCCCATCCCTGAGTCGATCTATCTCAGCTACCAAGAATCGGACTGGATCAAAACCTTGGATTACAAATTCATTCCATTTTTTTGTTGACACTACCATGAACATGGTTATCTATTTAGATATTTTCCTCTTCTTATCCCCTCTAAGCCATCCAAGACCGAAGCCAAGAAATATGAGGAGGTTTTTACCAATATTTCCAACAAATGTCGATCCAAAAGAAATCCCACCCCCTCTAGCCCTTCCAAATATCCCTCAACCAAACACAACTATGAAATCCTTGGATCTTCCTTCTAACCATATTCCCTATCCATCTCATAGAAACCCAAATCTTGTAAACCCTCAAATCTTCCCTCCAACCTTGACGATCCCAAAAGACCAAAAACCTCTAATATTCATATTGATCTCCTTCCCCTAGAAGATGTGACCATGAATCCTAAAGGAGAAGAGTGTACTGACCTTGATCTAGACAATATGAAATTGGAAGGCATAGATCTATAGGGTATTGTGGATGCATTCCACATCCATGACATGAAGTTGATTACACCCGAGCACATTCAACCTGTACATAGATCTCTTTGCAGGAGCAAGAAGGAGCACACTAGCCTTAATCCACCACAAGGACCCAATACTACTCTTGGAGTACAAACCAACAAAATGAAGTCGCTTAAAAATAACCCTCGAGATGATAAGCATAGGGGACACAAATCCAATCTACAACTTCTACAGGAAATTGGGGATATCTTGGTCAACTCTAGTTGGAATGCATTGATCACATATTCTTACCAACCTTCTCCATCCCCAAGTTTTCAATGAAAATATCCTCTTGGAACATTTGAGGAAATATGGTAAGAGAAAGCAAAGGATCTTACACAATAAGGTGTGTGTTGAATATCCTGATATTTGTATGTTGCAAGAAATAAAATTCTATGTTTCAACCTTGGATACAATCCTTCCTAAAATATGGAAGACTGGACAATCTATTTCCCTAGATTCCAAAGGATCTACAAGGGGCTTGCAATCCTTTGGAATATAACCACAGTCCTTTTGGAGAATTTTTGTGCTACTGCACAAAGTCTAATATCTCAATTGAGACCAATAGGCTCGAAAACCATTGGTTTTATCACTAATGTCTATGGACCACAATATCTCAATGAAAAATATGACTTCCTACAAACACTCCAAAACATCACAAATTTCATTGATCGCCAATTTTGGATCTTAGATGATATTTCAATTTTATATCCTCCCTTGTGAAAAGGAGGGATCAACAGGTTAGATCCATATGGCTATAATTCAATACCTTCATTTAGGACCAATGATTGATTGACATTGAAACCATAAATGCTTTGTACAGTTGGAATAACCAAAGAGGTGGATCCCAACAAATTTCTTGCCAACTCAATCGATTCCTATTCTCTGAATCACTCATGTTATCATGACTTCAAAAGAAGGCCAGTATCCTTCCTATGACAAGATTTGATCATTGTCCCATCTATCTCAATATCAATGTCCAGAATGCTCCTCTCAAGTGACCCTTCAGATTTGAAATATTATGTCTCTTCCACCCAGATTTTTAGAAAAACCATGCAAAGATGGTGGGATGAAGTTGATGTGATGCAAGTTCCTTTAATTTTTCTATTTCAACATTATATAAAGAACCTCAAGAAACATCTTAAATCCTTGAACAAACTTGTTTTCAACAAAAATGTTCATGCCCAAAAGCAACTGGAAACCTATATGCCTGATCTCCAACAACAAACAATCCATTATGGATGGATTGAATACCTCTCCCAACAAGAGATACATCTCTCTTCCTAGATCGAGGAGTGACAACATCAACAAGAAATATTGTGGAGGAAGAAATATTGATTTCAATGGCTCAAGGAAGGAGATCGCAACACCAAATTATTTCATCGATCGATGATCCAACATTGTCACTCCAACCTAATTAAAATCCACTTCAGGTAACAAAATCACCTCTCATTGGGATATTTAGTTTGAGTTAGTTTCATTCTTCCAAGCACTTTTAACCAATCCCAAACCAAATAGACATGTTTTTATCCAATCTATCACCTATCACATTCCTAAACTAATCATTGATGAACACAATGCTAGCCTTTTTCATCATATTTCCCTGTCAGAGGTTGAATATGTAGTCACAAATATGGATCCTGGAATATCTCCATGTCTAGATGGATTCACCTTAGATTTCTTCCACCATTGTTGGCCAACCATCAAGAAGGATGTCTAGGCTCTTGTCATTGAATCTTAGAGAATCTCAGGCATGCTCCCTGCTCTCAATACCACCTTTTTTATCCTAATCCCTAAGGAGGATAAAGTGACTGACCCTAGCCAATTTTGTCCCATAGCCTTATGTAATTTCATCTACAAAATCATAACTAAGGTCATTGCTTCCCATATCAAACCTCTCATGCCCTTACTGATCGCCCCTAAGCAATCTTTCTATGTGGAAGAATGTCATATCCTCGATAGCATTATTCTTTCCCATGAGGTGGCCCATTCCTTGAAATCCACTAAATCCCCAGGAATGTTGATCAAACTTGACATGTCTAAATATTTTGATAAGCTCAATTGGAAATACATCAACGAGTTTCTTTCAACCTTTCACTTTCATCCTTTCTAGATTAGTTGGATCATGATTCTCATCTCCTCGACCTTATTTTCTATATTGATAAATGGTTCCCCCTCTCCCCCTTTTCGCCCTCCAGAGGCATCTGACCCCCTTTTTCCCTTCATATCCATTCTTATGGCTAAAGTTTTAGGTCGAAGTGTTAAAGTTGTTGTGCATTCTCATAGCCTTCAGGGCCTCTTTCTTCACAATTCTGACTTCGCCTCTCACATAATTAGTTTTTATGTGATACCATGCTGATGGGATTTCCCTTTTCTATGGAATATAGAGCCTTCAAAAAGGTTTCGGATGACTTCATGGAGTCCTCTGGCACTTCCATCAACCATATAAAATCCTAAATTCTCTTGTTTAGCGTGCCCCTCTTTGCTCAATTCCATGTGTTCCATATCCTTGGTTTTTCCAGGATCTCCATTCCATCCAAATACCTTGGTGCCCCTCTCTTTGATACAACTGTTAGTATTTTATCTTGGAAATATCTCCTTTCTCGGCTTAGAAAAAATCTCTATAGTTGAACCCTCCAATCCCTAAACATCATTGGTTGTCTCAATCTTCTCAAATTAGTCCTTTGGGCCATTCCACTTTATATTTTCTCTGCTCTTGCTACCCCTAAGCACATGCTTAAGGTTTTCATGGCTCTCTAATGCAATTTCCTATGGAAAGGCACTAACTCGACCAGGAAATGGGATCTTCCCAAGCTAAAAGGGGGCTTGGGGTTGAGAGACCCTGAACATCTCAATAACATCCTCAGTGATAAAACTTGGTGGAGTTGGCTTCAAGCTAAGGGTGAGTTTGGAGTGAGCTATGGAAAAATAAATATGTCAGTAACATCAATGCCTTGGATTTCATCAAAATGACAGGAAATAAGTATGGATCCATAATATGGAATGCTGCTTGAAAACATAAATACTTAATCTAAACTCACAACTTCTAGGAAGTATGGGATGAGATATTTTCCCTCTTCTGGGAATACTCTCGACAATAACTTCCTCAACTTTAAAACAATCCCAATTCCTCACCCTCAAAGGTATTCTTCAAGCATATCAGGGCAACAAGGTTTATCCATATTTTCACCCATATTCCATCTCAACCAATTGGAGATCTTGTTCCATCATCCTAGACCTTATCCCCCTTCAAGATCGCTCAATTTTCCTCCTTACAAACTAAGCTCTTCAACAGGAAAATTAAATTCTCCAAGATTACAGATAAGCTACAATGGGGATATCGACTTGTTGGCTATTTTAATCTTAAATAATCATATTCTCTAGTTGTTCAACATGCTTTAATCCCCTTGTATGACATGTATACCAAAATTTTGAAAACGAATATGTGGCCCAAAGTTGCAACCTTTTTATGGTTCATCTCCCATGGAAAAATTCTAACCTAGGATCATCTTCTCTATCGAGGGTTTGAGGGTCATGGTTTCTATGTCATGTGCCATCAAGTTGAAGAATCCATTGAACATCTTCTCAACTCTTGTACATTTTACAACTTACTCTGGGAGAATGGTGTTATCTCTTTTCGTCAATCTAATCATTATGCGAACTTGGTCTATTTGAATGTCTCCTCCTGGATATCACAAGGCTTTAAAAAACCTATCCTTAATCATATTTGACAACCTTTTATAGCTTCCCTCTAGGAAACATGGAAAGAAAGGAACATGCATATTTGTAAATATGATATCCTGTAGATTTTGTCCATTTGGAATAAGATAAAATAAAACATCCTTGAAATTGTTCACTCTGACAAGTGGGATATAGAGTCTCTTAAATGCAATGACAGAGAGAGACTCCTTATTTCTGAATGGATCCCCTTTCCTGGTCCACTTCTCCCCTGGGATTTGTCAAAATCAACTTTGATGGAGTCTTGAGAGGAAACCCTGGTCCAATAGGCTATGGTGGGGTTATCAAAGACATAGATGGAAATATCCTCAATCTCTTCATGGGATATATAGGTATAAAATCAAACAATGCACTTGAGATCTGGGCTCTTCTCCAAGGGTTGTGGATAGTGCACTCACATCATTACTCCAAGCTCATTATGGAAGGGTAATCCTAGCTCATCATCCTTATTCCCACTATGATTCAAAATGGGTATTCTCCAAGAAAAGTTTCTAGTAACTAGAATTTAGAGGCAATTTTGGAACTCCTTTAGCCTACCATCCAAAACATATTTTCCCTCATTCCCTCACATGTTAAGCAAGAATCCAATAAGGTGGCAGATTACCTTGCCAATGAAGGAGTCTCTAGTACAACCACTCTATTGGAATCTCGATGGGAGAATATCACAGATTACTCTCTCAAACAACATTGCCAATCTCTCTCTTTCGGACTTTAACTCCCAAGATAGGGTGACAAGGGATCAATGTGGCATTCTTTATGATAGTGTCAAGGAAGATTTCTCTGTCCTTCTGTGCATGCATCCAAATGATTCTCCAACTGCCAATGTCTCATCCATATCCTCCCCACATGCAAGGGATCATGATCTGCTCAGGCTAGACCTGCAAGAGGTGACAAAGGGAGTGGGAAGGTACAAAAGAGAGGTGTGTAGGTTTAATCGTGATCAAGTTCCCATTGATGGCAATGAGTAAAAATTGAATGTGTGTCTTAATGATATTCATCATCGTGAGGAACAACAAGTGGATAAATATGGTTTGGGATCTTTCTCCAGTTTCATAAATTTGTTTCAATTAGACTCTTGCTTTCATATGGAAGGATATTATCTTCACAAATTCAATGGCCCCTCATGCTACCCAAACTAGGGTGAACTCAGTCGACAAAACATGAGAAGATATCATTGTTATGGAGGTTGTAGGGAATTATCATAGCTTTGTTTCTCCCTCGGTGACTGATGCAGGAGCATCACTCCATGTCTTCAAGTGCCAGAAAATCCAGTGCATCCGCGCACTAGGAGAAATGAACTCCAAGGAAAGAGAGGCGTTGACACTCTCATTCTACCCCAAATTTAATTTTTTTAATGTAATTTAATGTGAGTAAACGTTTGGAGGCTCAAGGAAGGCCAAGCCCATGTGCTTGATAGGATGAGTTAATTTAATGTGCAGTGTTTCCTTAAATGGTTGACAAATAGGTGGATCTAGATCCAATTCGGACTAGATGACCATTGATGGCAATTCAATGTGATTTATGAGGTTAGGTGAGTTGGAGGGAAGGATCGAGGAGCCCCTCTTTTGTAAAATTATCTTTGTATCGATTTTAGTTAGTGGATTTGAGTATGAGTTAGGAGAGAGCATTAGGGAGAGCTCAAGGTAGGAGAAAGGCGAAAGACTATGTTGCAGTCTAATATTGTAAACATTGTACATAACATTAAGAGATAATACAAAATCATTTTTTCCTGCATATGATTTCTTGTGTATGTTCATTTATTTTCTGCATTTCTTTGAATGGTTTCTATATGTTTGTGTATGTTGTTAGTGCATGTATATTTTCCTTGCAGGGTGAGATAGACTTCTCTATCTTTGTGAGTTTGTTGGATGTTCTGGGATCTTAGGTTTGTGCAAGGAGTGCACAACATAGTGAGAGAAACTCTGTGGAGCTAGTGAAAGGAGTGCACTTGAACTCTCTTTCGAGTTTAGAGAAGAGCGTGCTAGGTGGGCACACCAGAATCATTCTCAAATTCAGGAGAGAAAATATGTGCAAGGTAAGCACAATTCAAAGTTGTTGAACACTCTGACAAATCTACAAGGAGTGCATTGAGCAGGTGCCAGGAGGACACAATATTTTCCTTTGAAGGAGAAGAAAAGGGCTGAGACCCTTAGAAATTTAGAGCAAGTTAAAAACTTAGGATAAATAGTTCCATTATGCACAGAGTCTCTACAAAGACTGCAGAAGACCGAGAACAGTCTAAGTCTTGGACTGTGAGGAAAGCGCAAGTGTGCGCCAAAGATGAATTCCCTTGAGGTTAACCAAAGCACAGGAGGGAGAGAATTTTCCCAGGAACATAAGCAGAGGCCAATCTGAAAGCCTTGTAGAGGAGAAACGTTCAAAGGCCAAGCCCCTTTGAATTATGAAGAAATTTCAAGCTCAGGAAGTGTAGCGCAGGTGGAGGCCAAGAATCTAGCTAACAAAAGAATCTTCAAAGGTTGAGCCTTTGAAGTCCTTGAGGAAATCCTTCATTAGAAGGAAGGTGAAGCGCATAGAGGGGGTGAAGCTATAGGAACCATCGATTCTCGGTGGGAGAGTAGATCTGGACCAACAGATCGAAATCCAGACAGAAGGAGGAGCACGCATGGAGGAGAAAAGATCCTAGCCATCAGATATCAGCGTAGGATACAACAACCATCAGATTAAGGTGAGTTTCACAGGTTTTAACCCTTAGAATCCTTGAGACACCGGAAGTCTGGAGATTATTTTTATGTTTAGGTGCTATGAAGATGAGACCCCCGAAGTAGCGAAGCACTAAGTGTACATTCACCATTGGATGCAAGTACACATGTTCATAGATAAGGCAAAGTCCATAAGTTCGGAGGTATAATGCAAGGAAATTGGCTCGGAAGGTGTGAAGACTCCCGAAGGGCTAGGATCCATAATTAATCTCGGTCATCGATCGATAGAGAGATATCTGGCGATATATCCATCCTTCATTGGTCCATTGTTTGAGAGGAACAACGGGTTGGAGGAGTAAAGACTCCTGGAGACTGGAGTCCCAGATTCCATCAGGATCGTCGGTCCTGAAGACAGGGGTCAACAGATTAATGGGTTTGGGAAGTGAAGGGTTTAGAGGTTTCAATGAGTAGAGAGTACTAAGGCACCCAGAGGCCCGAAGGTTGAAGCCATATCAACCATTGATATGAGAATGGAAACGAGGAGGGCAGAGATATACTCCACTATACCGACATTCAGAGGGTTGTAAATATTGGTGATGGGAAACTCCCCAGAGCCCTAAGTCCCGAAATGGATATGGGCCATCCACTTGTTTTTGTTCTAGACCATTGATCCATAAAAGGTGTGGTTCAGGGATGCTCCACTCTGGAGGTTCTGGAGATGGTTACGTTAAGAATTGTCGAAGCCCGAACTTGCGAAGTGTTCAATAGACCATTGATCAGATGGGCTAAGGAGGATCATTGGATCCAACCTTCAAAGTTTTCCTCTCCTAGAAGACTGTGTATTGGAGTAGGTAAGACCTTCCAAAGCCTGGAAAGTTGAAGACTCTTGTGACCATAGATCTTAGTGGAGGTTTAGAGTTGTCGATCCCTCTGGGGATTTGATGCTTCGTGAAGTTGTTGTTCGGAAGGAGCATGAAAGCTCTGAACTCCCAAACTGGGTGGAGTAAAGTGGATAAGCCCCTGGTTCTGAGCCCGAGGTCATGTGGACCTTGTCCTTAAACAACAGTAATCCTATGAAAGCCATATTTGGCCCGAATTTGAAAGAAAATTCATGTGGAACTATTGGCCCTTGACCAAGTTTGGGAGATTCTTGGTCATGTTGACATATTTTGGGACTTCGAAATCCTGTCGAAGGAGGAGCGCACTATGAAGAAGAGATCACAGGATATTCACCCACTTTTGAGTACCTTTTTGGGTTTTTGGGATTATGTAAATGGATTGGGATGTCGTCCCATGGGTTTTACCCATGCTTAGGCCTATTTTGTAGTGTATAAATAGATATCTAGGAAATGTAAAGAGGGAGAGGATATGAATTGACATCTATGTGATGTATGCTAAGTGTTAGTAGGGTTTGTAAGTGCTTTTTGCATGACTATAAGAATCTTGCAGAGCTAAGTGCAAATTGTTGTAAGAAGTTGTGGAAGGATTTGTGTTGTAGCGCAAGGAAGAAGGATCTAGCGAGCTGCGCAAATCTTCTATCCTATGCGGAGTAAGGGTTTTGAGGCTCTGTGCTTGTAACCGCTTGACTGAAGACAATAAAGAAGAAGTGTTGTTATGCTTTGTGCTGATTCTGATGCATTTGTATGTTATTTGCTAAATGCTTAGGGATGATTAGATAGATATGCTTATGCTTGGTGCTAATGATGTATAGAATGCTAGATCTAATGTATATGAATGTGCTAAGTGCTTGATCTACTTGATCTGAGTAATCTGTTGATGCTAAGTGCTTAATTACGATAGATCTGTGTGAATGTTGTGATGCCCTGTTTTATCAGTGAAGTGAATAGTGATTACATATTGTGGAAATTGATGGTGCTAAGTGCTTTTTTAAGTATAATAATCATAGATCTGTGTCCCAGCTAAGGTTACAGACACTTGAGTCTTGCAACCACCCCTGCCTCTACCTCGGGTGAGACTTCATCTGCTTCACAGGTATTTCCGAAAGGGTCGGTACTTAGGGTTTTGTTGGTGCATTGTTGTAGCATTAAACCCTGGGTCTGCCCCTATGACAACAAATGGCTCTGTTGTTGGGACCCGAAACTATGATTGCTAGGAACTAAGAAGAAGAAGCTTTGTGAAAAAGGTTGACCTAAAATTCTTGTGCGAAGATCTGTGCCCTAGTGTGTGGTACCTTATTCGATTTATAAAGCTCTATGTTGAAAGAAAGAAGCTCGATCTGAAGAAAAGAGTTCGGATCTAAAAGAAAGAAGCCTGATCTGAAGAAAAGAGGTCGGATCTGAAAGGAAGAAGCCCGATCTGAAGAAAAGAGGTTGGATCTAAAAGAAAGAAGCCCGATCTGAAGAAAAGAAGTCGGATCTGGAAGAAAGAAGCATGATCTGAAGAAAAGAGGTCGGATCTGAAAGAAAAAAGCTCGATCTGAGGAAAAGAAGCAAGATCTGAACACTTTGTGCTCTACGAAAAGTAAAAATGAAAAGTTATGATTAAAAGAAGTAAGATCTGCAAGATTTGTGCTTTGATAAAGGTAAGAATAGTTAAAAGTTCTAGATCTGAAAGCTTCGTGCTCTGTAGAAGTAAGATAAGTGGAAATTTTTGTTTCTAGAATATGGATCTAGGTATGTTTGATAGATTTTGTCCTAGCTTAAAAACTAGGGCATTAATAGATGAAAGAAGGTTTGATATGAATAGATCTGATAAGAATAGTGAAAGATATGTTATACCTATACATAGAAAGAATGTTTGGAGTAACAAATGGATGCAGGATCCTAGAAAGAATTTATTGCAAGTTAGCTACCATGATCCTAGTGCATAGTACGGAAGAGGTTGGGGATCATTTAAACGAAAGAGAGGATTAACCCTCTGTTACATCTACAGAAAACTAGGACATCTGGCTAAGGAATGCCCTGGTGGAAGACCTAGTTGTCTTTGTTGTAAAGCTCTAGACCATGAAGTATTGGATTGTCCTAGAATGATTGCTAAGCTTGAAGGAATGAATCTAAACCAAGGAAACCCTAAGGAAAATCCAGAAACTCATATTATGGCAGAACCCCAGAAAGAATCAGAGAAAGTATTGCTATAGATGAAAGAAACCCTGAATGACCACCGACATGGTAGGTTATCAAAGATCTTTAAAGAAAAAGAATGCATCGAAGTAAGGATAGGAGACTTCGACATTGACTGTGTTCCAGATGAGAAAACACAGGTGAATATCATGAAAAAAAGAACTTGGGAAGATATAGGGAGGCCTGCTATGATTCCTTCCTTAGGAGGAATAGGATTCTTCAGAGGAAAACTGGTAAACCTATGTGGGAAGCTCACTCAGATATCTATGAATACCAATGGAACTTTGATAGAAGTAGATTTTGAGATTATTAAATTTAATGAGGATAGCGCCCCATTTACCATGTTACTAGGGAAACCTTGGATTGAAAAAGATCAAGCCAGATGAAAAGAATAATAAGAAGTTTTGCAGCAGAAGAAACAAGAATTAAAAGATTTCATGATAGGAAGATCGCACAAGTGATTGAAGAACAAGAGAACAGATTGAAGCTATTTGAAATTAGAGACCATGATGTCGAAGCTACAAGAACATTAGAAGACCCACATAAGACTAAAGTACCTATCCCAGATAAAGAAGAAATGTTACCCATGAATCCTAGGAAAGAATCTCAACAGCGTGCAGTGACTATGTTAAAAGATGATAGGAATCAGAACATAAAATGATAGACTGAGTTGAATCTTACTAGAAAGAAGGATAGAAAGCTAAGTAAGAAGAAGAATAAGATTGGAAAGTTACAGAAAATCCCAGAGGGAACTTTGCAGACAATAAAATTGCAGAATTGGAGCTTCGTCGGGATATCAGAATAGCGACACATGGCACTTCACCATGGTGAAGAAATATAGTCGTTGGGACTGATATAACCATTCAACTTCCGCTCCAAACAGAAAGAAAGGCAATAAAAGTTTGTCCTTAGACTGTTGGACCACGCCATAACGGATAGAACAAGAGTTAATGAGGCTTCATAACCATTGCAAGCGATCCATTGTCAAGTTGCCTACTTATTCTATCGCACCATGCACGGAGAACACTTTTACTAACTAATATTTTTGAGCTCACAGACTAAGCCAAGTTTATACAGTGACCTCCACACTCTTTCTCTCTATCTCGTTACCATGCCTACGTTTCTTTTCGAACCTGAGATATTCAGCCGAGCGTGTATGTCCGACGAACTCACCGTAGTTGAAGAATCAATAATGGAAGTTCTCCTCGACTTAAGGACTAAAAGAGTCATGTCGGAGAGAGGATTTTCTACTGGTCTACAAGCATTATCAATGAGAGGAGTGAAAGCCTCCCCATCGACTGCCCAAGAAGGACCATCACGGCCCACCGATGAGAAACAAACCAAGTAGAAAGACGATCTTGCAAATGCTAAGTTAATTTCAAGTATTTTACCCACCTATCTACCACCTCTGAGTGGCGCAATAAATCGAGATAGTGCTCCGAGAGACTTCGAGAGACTTCGGGTATGAATTGGTCACTGTGTACCTCCCGAAGGGGATACGTGTAGTTCATGCAGATCAAGAAAGGATTGCAGCGTTGAATTTTAGTGACTTCAACCTCGGTGAAAGGAAGGCCTACAGCATGCTCGCCCCACATAAGTATCTGACTAGGACTAAAGGCAAGAATTAGAAGATCGTTCCTCAGTCATGGACCCAGAACCTCGCACAGTCCACCCTATTGAACGTTATAAATATTCTGCACTTCGAACGACACCAGGAGGTGGACGCATGCATCAAATTGTTATTTTCATGTTACCATGGAGGTTATTTGTGGTTGAACCACCACATACAATGGATCCAACATTGATCAATTGGATCATCAGGCTTAGCATGCAAGACCCTGACCCACAGGAGTTTTACCCTGGAAAGGCCACAAATCGAGCCCTAGCACAGAGGATCAAAGAGACTTATGGCGATGTAGATAAGGGCACGCAAGGCTACAAGGTAGCCTCTATCTAGAATAGCACAGTGCGCCTAGCCTATCAATTGATCACAAGAAAATTAGTTCGCAAGAACTGGCCCACCCAAGTGACAGGATTTGTAGTCGACCTCATAGGGAAGTGCATGGAGGGCTTACAAATGAATTGGGTGAAGTACTTGGTGAACCAATTGGAACTAGATTGCAAGGAAGCGTAGGATCAAGGATATGAGTTCCACTTCAGTTGGCTTCTCATCCTGATCACTTTCATCGCATGGGAGATGCCGAAACGTGCAACCTTCCTGGACATCGAGCCCTTTGAACCCCTGGCCACAAAGTTCAGTACGTTGTGGTACTCAAATGACATGAATAAATAGTGGCAGTCGAATGTTGTGTTTCACACATATTACAACCAGTTGAAGTTAGCCATCCAATCCGAGCCGCGCATGACCCCGAATACTCTTCACAGGTTTCGGCCTCTAATGAATTTCAGCATGGACCACCATGTTATTTACATCACAGCATGCGTCGATGCTCATAAACAACAGTTGAAATCATACTACAAGCTAATGGAGGAGTACTTAGAGGAGATCACCAAGGATTGGTCTGGAACCTCCTCATTCCAGCAAACCCTGCAGAAATCTCTGACATAGAAAGCCCAGAAACTGTGTCGGATACACCAAGACCGAGAAAGACAAAGAAGATTGAAGAGGTTCACGATGTAGATAGCGCATCTGTAAGGACTGCTTCCATCTCACCGGATGAACGGGGTGATAAAGAAGAGGTAGAAGGCATAGAAATGGAACAGAAGAAAGGCAAGATACCACCGCCTAGGGACGAAGAGGACTCCTCAAAGAAAAGGAAGGTTTGTCCTCCGAAACCCTCCTTCTGGAAGAAATACAACCCTTGTAACTAAGATGCGGACTACCCTCACTTCAGATGATTTTAATTTCATCATTGCAACCCTGAATGATGCTTCATTGGAGATAGTAGAGAAGCAAGAGGTGAAGCAAGAGCAGATGTATAATCGTATTAATATTGAACTCCAAGGGGTGCAACAGGCACTACAGTCTAGCCACATAATATCCACTGTGCCTCTGATAGTAGGAACACCAGAACTAGGGGATGAGCCAGCTCAACTCCACTGGATTATTGATACAGTCAAAGCTCACCTTCAACAAGATCAAGAAGAAACAATGCAAGCCACCCAGGCTTTAACACAGGTATAGGGAGTCCTTTTGGAGCAATGAAAAACTTCAAAATGAGAAAAGATTTCTCTCCAAGAAAAGTGGGATGAAGAGAAAGCAGAGCTACAACAAAGCAAGGAACAGTTTCTCACAAATCAACTTGAGATAAAGGAACTAGTCAAAAGAGCACTTCGCTCTGTCACAGTCATTGAAGTACAAACTAAAGAACGAGTTACATAGTAGGTGGCGCAACTTGAAGAAGTAATCTAGAAGCTCCAGCAGCGCATCGCAGATCTATAGCTCCGCACTGTGCCCGAGACCCCTCAAGAGTTAAGATACCAGTGAGAAGCAACTGCCCATAATGCAGTTGACAGATTAAAAGCTCTTGCACTGGAATGCAAGCAGCTGAGTAACTGCAACGCTCAAACCTATGAAAACCTAGTTGAGAATCCATAGTTACAGGCATTGGAGGTACAACTTAAAGAAGCAAAGTAGCACGCAGACACGCTACAGGCACAGCTGAAGGCTCTATCACCCATGGAAAGAATGAAGCGGTCTCAAGAGTAATGCACCGCCTAGCAATAGATCCATACGCTTCAAAGCAGAGTGATGAGAGTTACTCAACGGCTCCACCCGTGTAAGATAAGGCATGTCAGTTATTCATAGAGGTTGAAAGCCAAGGAGCATAGATAGAATAAGTCATCATCACCACAGAACAGTGCCTAGAAGGTCCAGTGAATGATGCAGTGATCCAGAAGTTCACCGATCAAGAAGATATATCACATTAGCAGGTCGAAGTAGCTCAAGGCATTCGAGGCAGAAATCATCAGACCAGAGTGACTTGGGACGAGTCACAGGAGAGTGTTGGGGGCATGTTGGCCCTTGACCAAGTTTGGGAGATTCTTGGTCATGTTGACCTATTTTGGGACTTCGACATCCTGTCGAAGGAGGAGCGCACGGTGAAGCAGAGATCACAGGATCTCAACCCACTTTTGAGTACCTTTTTTGTGTTTTGGGGATTATGTAATGGGATTGGGATGTCGGCCCATGGGTTTTACCCATGCCTAGGCCTATTTTGTAATGCATAAATAGATATCTAGGCAATGTAAAGAGAGAGAGGATATGAATTGACATCTATGTGATGTATGCTAAGTGATAGTATGGTTTGTAAGTGCTTTGTGCAGGACTGTAAGAATCTTGCAGAGCTAAGTGCAAATCATTGTAAGAATTTGTGGAATGCTTTGTGTTGTAGCGCAAGGAAGAAGGATCTAGCGAGCTGTGCAGATGTTCTGTCCTGTGCGAAGTAAGGGTTTTGAGGCTCTGTGCTTGTAACCGCTTGACTAAAGACAATAAAGAAGAAGAGTTGGTGGATTTAGCCCTAGGGTGGGGATGAACCATGTAAACACTGTGTTATTATGCTTTGTGTTGATTCTGATGCATTTATATGTTATTTGCTAAATGCTTAGGGATGATTAGATAGATATTCTTATGATTGGTGCTAATGATGTATAGAATGCTAGATTTAATGTATATGAATGTGCTAAGTGCTTGATCTGTTTGATATGAGTAATTTGTTGATGCTAAGTGCTTAATTACGATAGATCAGTGTGAATGTTGTGAAGCCCTGTTTTATCAGAGAAGTGAATAGTGATTGCATATTGTGGAAACTGATGGTGCTAATTGCTTTTTTAAGTATCATAATCACAAATATGTGTCCCATCTAAGGTTGCAAACACCTGAGTCTTGCAACCACCCCTGCCTCTACCTCGGGTGAGACTTCATTTGCTTCGCAGATGTTGCTGAAGGGCCTTTAGTTAGGGTTTTGTTGGTGCGTTGTTGTAGTGTTGAACCCTGGGTCTACCCCTGTGCCAACAGGAACCAAAAATTAGGAGGCCCAATGGGACCTTGTGAGTTGATCCAACTCTTGGAATTTGAATATCCTTACACTAGAAGGTCGTGCAGGCCCCAAGTGAAGGTGGGGGTCTGCATCAAATGGTATCAGAGCTGGATTTTGTATGTAGACAACAGGAAAAGGAGAGGAGAAGACAAGGTGTGATGCTCTGTAAATATTGTTGCAAGGTGTGCAGCAAAAAGGAGACATCCAGGAGGGTTGTAGGAGGAATCCAGTGATGCTCTCAGTGGGAGAGCAGGAAAAGTATACAGCCAGGTGGGATGAGAAAGAAGAACTAGTTGCATTTTTGGAGGCAAAGGTGAAAGATGGCTATTGAGGGCCATAGATAGAAAGCTCAAGGAGGCCACTAGCAGGTGATCAAATAGCATAAGGACAAAGAGCTCAAGGAGATGAGAGTAGAGCTCAACAGGTTAATGTTGAAGATGCAACAGGAAACACAAGGAAGCCGAAAGTATGAATGGCCCTTGAAGAGAAAAATGAAGTGGCTTATCCAACAACTGATTGCCAGAAGGCAGAAGCAGAATTTGAGGAGGCTGAGAAATGATGAAAACCTCAGTTCTATAGAGGAGGATATGGCTTACATTTGTGAACTAGAGGTTTGGAGGAACCTTAGTGATGAGGAGATAATATCAGTTGAATATCTCATTGACTGTCAGGAGGGTAGATATGAAGGTTCAGATTGTCAAGAGGGAAATAGAGAGAGATCAAGTAGAGATATCATAGACTGTCAGGAGGGAATAAGTCAACTTTCAGATTTCCATGAGGGAAATGAGATGATATTAGTCAAAGATGTCATATAATTCCAGGAGGGTAGGTCAAAAAAATCCAATTGCCAGGTGGGCAAGCAGGATGAGGTGAGATTGTCTGAAAGTATCAGGATCTCAGAAAGGAGTTTAGATCAGGAAGGAGTGCTGAAAGAAAGGGATATGAGATTGTTTGAGAGTCTCATGAAATCAGAGAGGAGTTCAGATAAAATAGGAGTGCTAATAGAGGACGAAGATCAGAGGTACATTACAATCGTTGGAGGAATCAACATATTCCTACCAATCATCCCAGTAGAGTCCAGATCACATGATGAAAGTGCACTAAAGGGGAGACAACCAACCAAGATTATCATAGAGGAGTAGGAGAATACATTGACATCTTCCCAGGAGATGAAAGAAGAAGAGGATCATACAGATCATATGCTCACTCTGTGGGAGAAGGATCTAAATATGTTGGAGGATTGGTTTAGCAATCCATGCACAAAAGAAGACTGCCAGGGGGATGCAGTTGGGAAGAGTGAAAAATAATTCTAGCCTGAGGAGCAGTTGGATGAAGCTGGACTTGTTCCATCACAAGAAGAGGTAGAGGAGCTGACAGAAAGAGGATTGTCAGAAGAAATGACTGGGAAGTAGCTCAGTGACAGCATTGCAGAATTTGAATCTGTAGTGGAGTGGAAAGTTGATGCCACATGAGATAGAAACAACATGGGAAATCAGATTGATCTACCCATTGATATGTGTGAAGGAGTGGAAGCCCTAGAGGAAAGGAAAATAGTGCAGATTCATCTCTTCCAATAGGTCAGGTTGGAATTTGATGAAGAGGAGATGCAACAACAGAGAAGACTGCAAAAGATGAGCTAGCCAATAGACCAATTGGACAAATTAATAGAGGAGATAAGGAGGATCATGTTGGAAGCATCAAAGGAGGAAGCTAGCAACAAGAGGAAGTTGAACATGGGAGAGCCTGCAACAACAGTAGTAGCAAGATAGAGGAGAAGATGGACAACTCCAAATTTGGATTTGGGATCCTTTAGGATCTCATCAGCCGCCGCAGAGGAGCCATGAGCAGCAGCTCATGTTTTTTTCAGTGTGGGAGTATGATAAAAGAGCATTGCTCCACGTATTCAAGCACCAGAAAATACAACGCATCACCATATTGCCCACATTGCCACCTCAATTGTACCTGTTGTCAGAGTGATTGGACGAGAGATATTCAAAGGAGATTTGGAGATTCCAGGAGAACGACGCAGTCGATTCAGGACCAGCGAGCTTCAGGTTAGTGGTCGTTGTTTTTGAAGAACCAGTGTAATATCAAGCCAAGTGTCGATGCGATGTTTGACAATAGAGGGATCAAGGTTAGGCATTTATGTGTATGACCAGGAAAAAATATCCTGATATTCTTGGAAGAGGGCTTTATAGGCGGTGATTTCTTGAGGAGTACATGCGGCACCAATGGTGATTTCCTTGACGACTCCATTTTTTATGGAAATATCGATTTTGATGGTCAGGGAAATGTTGGCCATGTTGCCTTCTTCAAAAGCATCAGGGGAAGGAATGGGGTTGTTGAACCAGTCGATATGCCCCGATGGGATAAAATCCTTGGTTTCGACTGCATATATGGGGTGTTGGTTAGGAAGCATGAAGGCTTCCTATGGAAAGAAGAGCACTCGGTGGTGTATCGCATTCCATGGGTAGTCAGGGGTGTTTAATTCTTCGAGTATGTCCTCATCACAGTGGAATTGGTGGGAATACAAGGGATATAAAAGAGTGATATCGGTGACTATCACCATGTGGTTGTCCTTTGGGGATAAAGAAGCAGGGGGAACGACACAATGAGATTGCGATGGTTCGCTCGACATAAATGAAATATCGAGGTACTGAGGAGTACCAGCGGTAGATGGATGTAAAATTTCTATAGGGAAATGAACGGGAGAATTGGGGGGATTTGGGGGTAAATCCTTGGATAAGTCATCCAAGAACCACGGTGGAATAGGGAGTGATTATGGTTCAATAGAAACAATATGAAGAGTCTCTAGTGATGAGGTAAGGTTAGTCATCGATTCTATAGGGGGTACAGGGGTTTGAATCAGGGTCATTTGGTGTTGCATGTATTCAATGATCATAGGACATTGATATGTAAAATGATCTAAGGATTCACATAGAGAGCAAGGGCACCTCATGCATTCATTGACTGAAGTCGTGACATAGTGGATGTTAGTGATGTTTGGTGGGGATGATGTAGCTGGACTAGGTTCGTGCTGGAAGCTTTGGCGTACTACGAATAATGTCTACCGGAATTGACGTAGTGCTGGGAAATGGTGTGTATAATGGCCATATTTTGAACATATGGCGCAAGTGAATTTGGTTCGCAGCCCTTTCCTACTTGCGTTAAGGGAGATAGTGGTAGTGCTTGCTACAATGACAAGCGGTGATGGTGTTTGATTGAGTTGAATTAGGTTACGTAACTCAGGTAGAGATGGGCATTTGTTGGTTGGGTGTCCATCTTTCTCACATAGCGTGCAAGGACGTTGGACATGTGGGGAGAGTGGAGCCGTGGGCTCCTTCTTCTTTCACCTGCCCCCAGCTGTGGCAGGGAGGTTAGTGAGGGGGTGTAGAGGGTATGGTGGGAGTGAGTATGGGAATCGTCATTAGGATTCCTTTTGTTTGGGTGGGAAGGGATGGTTGAGGAACCATCTCTGGTGGATGTAAATACCAAACTGGAATTGCCAACACCATATTAGGGAGGGTAAGCATTGCGGCTACTTGGAAAGCTTGTACGCCTGGTGGAGGGTAGAAGAAGGGGATTTGAGTAATGGCTTGGGGAACTATCTCCCAAACTGGGATATGGCCTTGGGGAGAGGTGAAATCGTGAACTGGTGGAGTCGACGGGTTCGTAGGAGGCTCATGAGGGAGGAGCTCTGCGACTAGTGGGATGTCAGATATGATAGAAGCCTCCCTAGGAGGAAGGGTATCCTCCATGTAAGTTCCTATGGACGATACGATGCATACCTGATTGGAAGGATGAAGGAGCGATGGTGCACCATGGTAAGTTCCTAGCAATGATGGGTCTTTGAAAATTCTGGGGCCCATTTCAATGAGTGTGTATGCTTCATGATTAGTACGGATCAAAGGGAGAATGTTATCGATGTTGGTAGAAGGGTTAGGCTCATAATGTGAAACTTGGTCAATGGTAATGATCTTCCCGTTATGGGGGGACATCATGGTTCGAAAGACGGAAGAGGCAACTACCTTCATAGCGTACATGTAGCTATGACCAAACAAGATATTGTAATCGAGTGGGGCATCGATAACTTCAATGTCAATCAGAATGGTCTTGCCCCCGAGTTCTACAGGGACATTTTGGAAGATCCCTTCAGGAGAAGATGGTCGTCTGTCATAAGCTCTTAAGGTAATGGCAGATGGTATGAGTTTGGGGGAACCAAGTTTCTACCATACATACTTGGACATGATGCATGTGGATGCACCTTCATCGATGATGCACCAATGAACTATAATGTTCCAAATTTTCACTGGGATTTGAAAAGCGATGGGAGCGGGGAGGCAAGGTTCTCCACTGTCGAGGTCAAATGTGATGAGCTGAGTATCTGGGGGGTCGACTGCCCCCAAGGTGGAAAGTAATGATTTCCGCTGAGTGGGACAAGTTTGAAGGACTTATAATACTGACATGGCAGTCGGGGATTTTGCTAAGTCATCGACCAAACTATAATTATGAGCCACCCTAGCCTGCAGGTTGTGGGCATTCCTACGCAATGGGATGCGAGGGATGCGAAGAGGTGTGTCCATGTTAGGGTGAGGAATCACCAACGGGGGTACCGTTGGTGCTGGTATTATTTCTGGTGGAATGGGAGGAGACTCAGTGGGTGCACGGTATTGACGAATACGTGTCTATAGAAGGACTTCTTCCTCACTAGTGAGGAGGATAGTGTGATCTGCGGGATTGTTTGGGTTGAGATATTGTCCCAACTGTGGTGGGGTAGGCTGCATGGCCTATTGGGTGTTCATCACACCCTAGTGCGGAATGGGATTTTGCAACATGACTTGGGAAGGTTGTTGGACATATTGTTGTGGGTCCTGTTGAGAGGCAGGTGGTGCTAGAGGATGTGGTACACTTCCTGAGTCTTTCATTCGTTTAAAATCAATGATTTGGGTGCAATGATGAGTATAGTGATCAAACTCACTACAAAGGGCACAAGGGAATTTGGTTCGAAGATTATTGTTATTTTTCCCTTGCGCCTGTTGTTATTGCCCCCCTGGGGGTTTTGATTCCCTTGATTCTGGTTGCCCCCAAAAGGTTGGTTCTGTTGGGGGTGATTCCCGCCTTGACCTAGGTTGTTATTGTTCCTGTTTTTTCCTTTATTTTTGGCATTATTCGGCTGTTGGGTTGGATTTTCCATATTTAGCTGTTCAAAATTTTGATATTGTTGAAGGGGAGAGGGTTGAACAAAATTCACCCCAACGTGAGGGTGTGGGGGAGCCATGGGCTATGGAGGACCATGGAATGGAAAGTATGGATTCTATGGGGGTAATGATCTATAAGGTACATAGGAAGGCGTGGTGCTTTCATTAGTACTTAGAGTATAAGTTGAGGTAGAGGGAGTACCATAACTTGTTTGGATTGGTGGGTGTATTGTGGGTGCCGAAGGTGGCCCACTAATGGGTGGAGGAAGAGAAACAAGGTACGGTTGTTGATAAGGGGGTGGGTGGTAATAAAAGGTTCCCCCATATGCCGGTGGATATTGAGGTGTGCCATACATTGGTGGTTGTTGGGGTTGTGGACTATGGTGCGTGGTATTACCAATCAATCCATCTATTGAGTGAGACATCTCGGGTTTGTCTTGGCCAAATGGCATGGGTTTTGGGAGATCGGGAAGTACTGTGTATAAGTACCCTGATCATGAATAGATGAGGTCGTATTGTTGAGCCTTACTGATGGCTTCTTCTTCTGACTGAGGGAAGGTGGAAGCTACATCTTTACCAAGGAGAGAGACAAGTGATCTGAGAAACCAGTCAAGACACTGTTGTTTGGTGGTTTCGGCTTTGCACAAACTACGTCGTCGAAGCCACTCGTGAATGTGATCAGGGATATGTGTGGCTGAGGTTTTTTAAAAAATATAGAGTAGTTCAAGACCATTGTCATGGCAGATTGGTAATTGAAAGAAGGTCAAAAATGCTTTGGCCAAGGACTTGAAAGTCCCATGGGACCCCGATTTTTCGTCTACATACCATTTGGCTGATGGGCTAGTGAGCGTGTGTTGAAATAATCGTAGACAGATGGAATCATCCATAATGTTGTTGGAAGAGCACCATAGGTGGAAAGTCATGACATGGTTGGCAGGGTCATCCCCTGCCTTTCCTTCAAACTTGGGGATATCTGAAGGTAGTTTGGTAGGTATTGCAGGCCATGTGGGGTCATGCAATATAGGATCATTTGTGAGTTTGTTTAGATTTGGTATGTTAAGAGAGGCCAAATATGGCATTTGGAGTGGTGGCAGAGGATTAGTTCCAGCCATGGTGTGAGTGTTCTATGAACCTGACCCTTGAGGGGGGCTAGGTGGGTTGGTACTTCCCCCTTGAGAGGAAGTTGTCCCCCTGCTTCCATGTAAAGGAGAGTGAGTGGACGGTGTTCCTTGGAAAGTGGACCCAAGTAAGGTGGAACCAAGCAAAAATGATCCTAAGACAGTGGCACTCACAGGTGTTAGTAAGATTTTTCGTCTGAGGCACAAGCGTATTCAGGTTTGCAAATGGCACAAGGAGCGTTGGGCGCAGCTCATAGAAGAAATCTATTTCGGGCTTAAATCAAGCGAGCGGGCACTTCATTCTTCTGTGGCAAGAATTCATCGACAGAGCAGAGCAACAGTTGATGGGTTGTTGAAGCTAACTGAGTCGCGCTAAGTATGGCGCAAAAGGGTTTTCAAGGGGCGTAAATTGCGATCAGTACAAGCACAGTAGTTATTTCTCGAACTCAGGGTTCGTAAGTTCGGAGGGCGAACTATGTCTTTTAGTTGCGCGAGATTGTGAGTTACGAAAAGTGCCCAGAGGGGGTCAACCTTCACTGACCATCGCATCTCGGGACTTCGCGAGGGGAGAATGCTAAATTTTGATACTCCAGCTCGCGAAGCCGCAAGTTGCGAGAGGCGTTAGTACTTGGGCTCTAGCCGATGGTTACATGCAAAGAACATTGACCAGAAAGGGGGCCCGACCCATATCGCCATCTCGGGGATCGGGAGTTTAGAAAAGGGAGTCGAGGGTCTTCGACCCATGAACTCATGAATCGCGAAAGGGAAAGAAATTTTAAAGATGGGCCCATGGTATCAGGGGGCAGTCTCAGCCGTCCATTTGAAGTGGACACCTAGCGCGCGATTAGGATCCCTTCCTTTTCGCACATCGCAGTTTTGAAGCGCAAAAAACAACTCCATCATATCCCGATACGCGAAGTAGCAAGAGCATTTAGGACTTGAGGCCCACAGCAGCGTCGGGTGAGTTTAGGATCGTCAGATTTGAAGGACGTTGGTGCTTAATTGAGCCATCTCGGCATTTCACCCATCGCAACTATGATTAGCAAGGATCAGCTTCTTCCCATTCGTGAACGCCGAAGACACCTTGGGAATAAGCATGTGGTCACAGCCCGCAGTCACTTGGGGAAAGAAAGGAGCTGTGTAAAGAAGGACAAAAGTGTCGAGTTCAGTTACAGAAGGGATCATCGCAATCTCCAGGTGTCATCGGATCCAATCTCAATACTGTTTCTCGCTCGGAGTAAATGAAGGCAAGGAGAGGTGGTTGAAACCTCTCCTTAGTCATTAAGTGCGAAGTATGGAGGGCCTGGTGAGCGGTCTGCTCGAGAGGTTCCTGTGTACCCATTTTTCCAGAGAAGCCATGCCAAAGTCCTCAACTAGACAGAGAAGTCTGTGCACACTAGCCTGGCACTTAATGGCTCAGCTACCCTCCCCTTACAAGAGTCATGCACAGTTAAGGTGGCGTCTGACATGGATTATCCATCCGAATTCGGCTGAAGGGACACCACGCTTTGGATGGCTGAACATGCCTCTGTTAGGTGAATTTTCCTGAGTATATAGAATTAGTCTTTGTATTTTGTGAGGTATTGATGGTTGAGCAAGGCTCCCGATTGTAAAGTTTTGATGAAGCGCTAGTCGCTCTGGTTAATGTATAAGGCATTTGAGACTTCTTACTTTATGGATGTCAGCCTCTTTTCCATCTCTTGTATACTGTGTTAGAACAGCTCGGAATTGGACGATCCAGTCGAGTTGTAGATGTTATAAGATGATGTAGGTTGGATCACTGTAACAGTTACATTGTTTCTAATCGGTTCCTGTTATTTTCGTAGCGCTGAACGACTTAGAATTGGAGGATCCAATTGAGTCACTCTTCAGCTCCTTGAAGCTCCAGACCAAGAGGATCTTGGCTTCTAAGTTTTTCATCCTCAAGCTTCCGAAGGCTTGTCACCTGAAGCAGTCTTTCTCGCCCTTCTCACAAGTCTTCCCTCTGTCACCCTTTAATCCATTTACTGACAGAAGTTGGATCAAGACCTCCCTTGCTACATACATACCAGGCCCGGTCTCCTGAGTCAAAGTTTTATCTTCTTAAGTCTTTACCCATTTGATCACCCCATTTATTAAACCATGACATAAAAACTAATGGGCGTCGGGCTCTGCTCCTGCTAGCAATCCAGGGGTGACTTCTAACGCTAACATTTATGGCGTCGTTGCCAGGGACGAAGTTGAAAATTTTCCTCGGGATTGAACGACATTGAACCTCTGATTCCGAAGGTGCATCGGGTATCAGAGCCTTTGAAGATTGCTACTATACACCTGGCGACTCCATTGTGATGACTCTGCTGGGGAGAACCTGCTCTATTAATTGTGGCTTTTAGAGGCAGACACACGCAGTCTCATCCACAGTTGCCTCTAGCTACACCTAAAACTGATCTGGAGGTGGTTCTCAGAAAAGGAAAGAACTCTGAAGAAGAAGCTTCCATCGCCGAACCAGGTGATCTGCCATCTCCTTCTGTAGGAACTCCATTTTCTCCTCCTCAGTTTCTCAATAGGCCTCCTTCAAAGGTTTCCCATTTCCTGAACTTCGAGAGTGTTCCTGATGAGTTTTCCCCTCCTGGTCTAGGATTGGAGGGAGAAATCCTTGTCACTCCCCTCTCCTCCGAAGCTATACCTTGGTGTAGACCCAGGACCATAGAATATTTCCCCATGCCTAGTTTTACCACTCCTGTGCAAAGAGGAGCACCTGCTGACTTGAGCTCATTAGCCTTCTCCTTAAATCCCCTCTTGTTTCCCACTCCACTTCAGGACTCATTCCCAGTAGCCCCTTCACGAACTCCTTCTCCTCTGAGTTCTCCTCCACCTAATATTCATATGGCTAGTGCTAATCCTCCTCTGAATAGGATGGAAGCCATAGTCGCTGCTAGATATGCTCCCTTAGTTCTTCCCCATCCTATGAATCCTCTCCCTGTTGGAGATTACTTGAAATACATGCCCAAGTTCACCGGAGAAGGGGATGTAACTGCGGAAGAGCACCTGGCTACTTTCTACAGTTACGCAGACAACCTCAACATTGAGAATGAAGATGTCTAGATGAGAATCTTCATCCAAAGCATGGATGGCGAGGTGAGGAAATGGTTCAGAGGATTGGCCCCTGGATCTATTGCTGGGATCGAAGCCCTGGATAGTGCTTTCCTGAGGTAGTGGGGCGATAGGAAAGATTTTATGTACTACATGACAGAGTTCAGGTCTTTGAAGAGCATGGAAGGAGAGTCTGTCTTTGACTTCTCCAAAATATTTAATAAGATGTATAATAAAATCCCTGTTGAAATAAAACCCTCAAAAGCCTCAGCCAAGATTTCTTATGCTAGTGCATTTGGTCCTGATTTATGTCTTCTATTGAGAGAAAGAAGAGCCACTTATTTAGCCCAAATGCAAGATGCGTCCATAGAGGTGGAATCCAATGTGTTAGCATCTTACAGACTGAGGAACAAGGCTGACGCAGACAGAAGAAAGGGAAGGTCAAAAACCTCAACTTCTAGATCATCAGTGCCCCACCCTCAAGTGGATGAACTGACCAAGATGTTGAAGTCCCTGTCTACAGAAATGGAGAGAATGAAGGTCGAGGGGAGGCAAGCATACAAAGGCCCTCAGAAAGCCGAAAACAAAGGAGGTTTCAGGAGGCTGAACAATTTTACTCCCCCAAATGTGCAAAGAGAGAGGGGAAGAGACAGAGAAGACCAGAAAATTCAGGCCCCTTTCCAAAACAATTTTGTGGCCGAGGGGGAAGAAGGGGAAACAGATGATCTTGATCCTGAAATCCACTGCTTTGGAGACACTCCTCATTTTCCTCATCTCACTCAATC
>CBVK0100097946.1:0-30203 GCA_900067695.1 Picea abies
ATATGAAAAAAAAAAAAAAAAACAAGAGAGAAATAAAAAAAAAATAGAAATGAGGAAACTTGTAATAAAGGAAACTTAATAATGGAAACTAGGAGACCTAAGGTAAAAAGCTAAAAGGAATCAGCAATTAAGGAATTACTAAAAGTCAGCAACTTCATTTTAGGAAATTTATTAAAAGCATGAGAGGGGATCTAGGAACCCTAGGAGTAATTTAAGGAGTGATTTTGGGGGAGTGAGGGAATTGAGTCTTTTAATTATTAAAAAGAAATTAATTTTTGGAGAACCATAGGGATGAGTGACACTTGGACGGCCGAGAATGTTTAGAGGTTTTCATTAAGAATTAATTAAATAATGATTTAGGAAAGTAGGTGGGTCTCAAATTTCTATAAAAGAAGGGGAAATGAAGGAAGAGGGGGTTGAATGGTTAGCATAATGTTACGCTACCAAATTGTGGCTTGACGGGTTGCTTGTGAGGATTTGGGTTTATCTCAGCTGTGTTGGAGTGGTAGCTCAACCGTGGAGGCGAGCTGAGAAGCTAGTCTTATCTCTGGTTCTTGTGTGACCCCTTTGCGGCTCGGGGGGATAAGGGGGAAGCATAGTACCCCTAGCGTTTGGCTGGGAGGTACCAGTGAGCTTTCTGCGGTCGGCGAGCGGGAGCGGCGAGATGAACAGACGTAACACGGAGTGTGGGACGTCTTCGAAGTGGGCGAGTGGCTACGGTATGATTTTAATTCTGGCGAAATCGTTTATAAATAGTTAGTGTTAAAATATTTCTAATGTCATGCTGAAAAAGTCGTTTCTGGCAATTTCACTTATAAATGCTTAGTGTTAAAATGTTTCTGATGTCATGCTAAACCCCTCATTCGGCAAATTCGTTTGGATTGATTACTACATCGTAGTTCTGAAATTTGTTGGGTTAAATCGTTAACGAATTGGGTTCCTGCGATTTTTCGATTTGTATTTATTGGGCGTTCTCTTTATTTACTGTGGACATTTCATCTTTTGAGATACTGTCAGTTCGTTTTCTTTTAAGACAAGTTTTTCCTTCGATCATTCATTTTTGGTGAAGCATGGTTCCTTCGTTGTGATTCCTGACTTTTCGATTATGCATTCATAAACTTGATTGGGCATTCTGCCATCTGGGTTGGGCATGGGGCATTCGGGATTCTAATTGGCACCCTTGGAATGATGGTTTCGTTTTTATTTTATTTTTCTTCTTGTCTAAATCACCTTGGCGTTCTAGTTTTCCAGGGGAGGGGCATTTCCATTCTGTTGATGCATTTAAGCCTGCGTGCGTTTTACCATGGGCAAGGGGGTTTTGTTACAGCACGAGTGTTTTTTTTTTCCAGCCTGGGCGTTTTCCTGATTCACTGTGGGCGTGGTTTTTGAATTACTATTGGCGTTGCTGTTGGGTACAAAAGTTGGCAATCTCGATTGATTTCTCTGATAGCAGTTGCAGGAATTAGTAGATACAGAATTGAAATCACATGCAGTGAAAGAAGACACAGAATTGAAATCACATCTTGCCTTCAGATGCCTTATTTATGCCTCATTCGTAAAGTATTTTTGTCTGATCATCTATCTTGTATAGAGATTGCATGTTCTGGAATGATACAAAACGAACTCTTATTGATTTCGATGTTATTGGCGTTTTGCTGAACATCCTGGGCATTTTTTTATGGCCTTCATTGCATGTATTGGGTGTGTAAGAGACCTGCGTTCTACTGATATATAGTTGGGCATCCTTGGTCTGCGATTTTGGTCTGTGTTTCACTGTATAATGGTCTTCATTTTTAATAGTATAATGGTCTGCGTTTTAATGTTTTACTGTTGCTGCCATAATGGTTTGCGTTGATCTGTGTTTTATTTATTCCTTATCACCTGTTCTGGCGTCTTCTTAAACTGCGCGGGTCCCATCATCAAACACTCACTATCACCTCCTTGGTCCCTAAACACTGGTAGCCATTCTAATTCGAGGTTCAATGATAATGAGACCCATGGTGCATGCCTTTTGGACAACCCAGCAGCCTTTTGTGCTTAATATAAGCGTATTACCCAATCGAATTAAAAAGGTTTACCTTGCTTCCTTACTATCCGATTTAAACAGGCTTTCCTTGATTTTAGTTCATCCTGGTAACACATCGAATACTAATTACCATTATTTGTAATGAGAATCCCTCCTATATAGTGGCATGTTGTTTATTGCTATTATTAATTATTGTTCTCTTTAACATTGTTATTTTTAGTCATTTCTGAATATACAAAAAAAGGTGTCATTTTAAATATGGTTAGTTGATGTATTTCCATTGTTTAATATGAAGTTATATTGTAATTTTCAAGTATGAGGTTATGTTGTTAATTTCAATTATGAAGCTATTTATATGATGACAATTCTATATACTGACCTGTTAGTTATTGTTATTTTTAAGTAGGGTATTTTTATTATTGTTAATTCGTCAATTTTAAATCTTGTCCTTTTGTCATTTTAGAGATTGACTTAATATGTATTGCCATTTCTAAGAATGATGTTATATGCTTAATTTCAATATGATGTTGTTTATAACTATAATGTTACCATGTCATTGAAAAAGGATGATACCCATCATTATGAGTTTATCTTTAAATGTTATTGCCTTTAAACTTGTCGTGTTTAAACATAGTACTTATTATATATGTGGTCATTTGATTATAATGATACCTTGTTACCTTTAGTTACAAATATGATGTTAGTCTTGTATACTTACAATATTATAAGGGTTTTTCCCCTTAGTGGAAGGTGTACTAACATTTTACTCTTTGATCAATGTAAATGTAGTACCCTGCCTTGGGAAAAATGCTATGTAGTCTTGATAACTCAGGAGCGTAAGGACATTGTATTGGTTTATATTCATGTGGTAGTATAATGAATATGGAGGATAAATCAGTATAATGACATAAAATTCCTTTATAATTTCAACACAAGGGGTGAGGCCCTTAAACTAAGGGAAATAACTCAATTAGATCTACCTTATAACTAATGTACTCGTGGCTTAATAAAATCAATGGAGAATTTGGCTAGTAATCAATCATGGATGAGTCTTAGACATTGCCTTGTCATTATTTGTAACGGTCGTCATCCGAGTCCTTGTCTTGCTCCTTCTGTAGAAGGCGTGGTCGCTCTTTCGTCTATGGTTGTGATGGGTTGTAAAATTTGTCAATTGGTCTGTTTGTGTCGGGCGGGTTATAGACACCTTATGTAGCCTTGGCATATATGTCTGTGTGTTTTTTTGTGTAAAGGATCCCGTGCCGTATCAAGAGTCTGAGGCCCTTTAAAGGCAGGGTTCCACTCTTGCGACACACCTGACAGAGGTTACTAGTTTATGCCTGAGCAGTCGGCCAAGAGCCTATCTAATCTTCTTTCGAGAAGACATAAGAATAAAATCCCTGCTTTTCTATGCAGAAATAGTGAACTCAACTGTGGGATTCTTCCCTCTGTGACTGTACTGTACCTAACACTTGGTGTCATTTTCTGCTTACAGCTGCTAGTTGCACGCCTTATGTCTAGAGGTGTTTGTTGCTTGTTGTGACAGTGATATGTCGGAGTTGTCTTGTTGTGTTCGTCTTGCCTACGTCTTGTTCTCAGTCGGGTTACTAGTTTCTGCCTGAGTAGTCGGCCAGGAGCCTGTCTAATCTTCTTTCGAGAAGACATAAGACTAAACACCCTGCTTTCCTGTGCAGAAATAGTAACCCTAACACCATGGATTCTTTCCTCTGTGTTCTTACTGTGCAACCCCAGTAGGTCTTAATGTTTGTGTTGTGCGCCTTATGCCTAGGGTCATATATTTATGCAGTTACTCATTGTGTGCCGTCAATCTTCTTGTGATGAACCTCATGGCTGCGTCTTTTTGGTTATCGATTGGTGACGTAGAGTCAACTGTGTTTGTTACTTCCACACATGCACACACTTTAAAAAATAAAAATAAAAAATTTTGCACCTGTTCTCAGAGTTGTTGTCGTAACGAGGAGGTCGTTACAGAATTCAAAACTATGACTGAAAAATAGACACACAAATGTATTAAAGTTCTAAGATGTGATTAGGGTGGTGAATATACATCATGTCCATTTAAAATTTATTGTAAATTTCATGGGATCCAACAACAATTTACAGTACCTCATACACCTCAGCAGAATGGTGTTCTAGAGAGAAAGAACAAAACACTTGTGGAGTGTGCTTGTAGTATGCTTCAAGGTAAAAACATTTCTAATTGTTTTGGGGCAGAATCCATTAATACTATTGTTTATTTAAAGAATCAAAGTCCAACTAAGAAATTATATTTCCAAACTCCTTTTGAGATTATTTATGGTTATAAACCTGATGTTAGTCATTTAAGAGTATTTGGATCCACTTCCTTTTCACATATTCCAAAGGATGAGAGAAGAAAACTTGATGCAAAGTCAATCAAGTGTATTTTTATTGGGTATTGTACTCATCAAAAAGCATACAAATTGTTTGATATCAGTTCACATAAATTTTTTGCAAGTAGAGATGTAGTTTTTTCATGAGAATGAAGATAGATTTGATACAATGAATGATGAAAATGCTTGGCATAATGATAGTGATGAGCATGTCAAAATAAATGCAATGGTTAAACATGAAAATGAACAGGTACATATTTGAGAACGTAATGAAAGAAATATCGACACTTCAAGCAATCATGATACATCAAGTGGAGAAAAATCACCATAGAGTAGGAGACGAGATGAAAGAAGTGAAGGACCAAGGAGGTCATCACGACAAACTCAACCACCTATAAGGTATAAATATTATGCATTGATGTCTCATGTAATGAATGTTGTAGAACCTGTAAACTATGATCAAGCTAAAGAAAATGAAGAGTGGATAAATGCTATGAATGATGAATATGACTCCCTTATGAAAAATAAAAAATGGGAATTAGTTGAACTGCCTGAAAACAAAGTTCCTATTGGAAGAAAATTGTTGTATAAAGATAAATTTAAAGCAGATGGTAGCATTGATAAATATAAGGCAATATTAGCTGCAAAAGGATATTCACAAAATCAGGTACTTGATTACGAAGATACCTTTGAACCAATAGCTAAATTGAATAAAATTAGAGTACTGATTGCCTTAGTTACAAAACATAATTGGAAAATACATCAGTTAGATGTCCAATATGATTTTCTGGATGGTGATTTAAAGGAAGAGGTTTATTTGGTTCAACCTAAAGGGTTTGTAAAAAAGGGACAGGAGCATATAGTCTACATGTTAAGGAAATCCTTATACGGTTTGAAACAGGAACCAAGATCATGGTATGTCAAGATAGATACCTTATTTTATTAGAATGGGTTTGTGAAAACAAAAAATGATCCTAAATTGTATGTTAATAAAGATAAAGAAGGAAATGTTTCTTTAATATATTTATATGTGGATGATCTCATTATTACAGGCAGTTCATGCAAGTTAATTGAAGATATTAAAATTAAGTTTTCTCAAGAATTTGAAATGAAAGATCGTGGCGATTTGCATTACTCTTTAGGAATTGAGGTTTGGAGAGAGCTTGGTAAAACATTGATCACTCAAAGTAAATACACAAAAGAAATTCTTAGAAATTTCAATATGAGTGAATGTAAAGCTATGTCAACTCCCTTAGAACAGAATTCAAAGTTATATAGTGAATATGGAACTAAAGAGGCAGATGGTACTTTATATCATCAGTTGGTGGGAAGTATAAAATACCTCACCACTACGAGACCACACATTGCATACTGAGTTATCATCCTTAGTCAGTTCATGGCTAAGACTTCTGAGAGTCACTCGAAAGATGAAAAGAAATTACTCTGATACTCGAAAGGAACAATAAATTTTGGTGTTATGTATACTGATGAATTTGATGTTGATCTAACAGATTTTTCTGATTCAGATTGGGCAGGAAATATTGATGATAGAAGATCTACATAAGGTTATGCATTTCATATAGGATTGGGAGTTGTATCATGGAGTATCAATAAGCATCCTATTTTTTCTTTGTCGTCAATAGAATCTAGGTATAAATCCTTGACCAGTGCCACCTGTGAAGTTCTTTGGTTGTAGAGAATTCTTGCAGATGTTGAAGAGGAGAAAAATGATCCAACATGGATCCAATGTGACAATCAAAGTTCTATCACATTGTCACACAATCCAATATATCATGCAAGATGAAAACAGATCAAGCTACAACATCACTTTGTGAGAGAGAAGATTGAATCAAATGAAATTGGTTTGATATTTTGTAATACCAATGATAATGTTGGTGATATATTTACCAAACCTCTTGGTAAACTCAAGTTTGAATTTTTTATAAGCAAGTTAGGTGTCATAGAAAATATGTTTCTCCATTAAAGGGGGATGTTAGAATAATGAAGAAACTTCTAAAATACATTGTAAAATTAGAATGCTATTTTGAGTTTGTTTCATAAACAAGCAGAATGTGTTCGTGAGTGGTTTGAGATCCACATTGATAGGAGTGTTAACTAATATGCTATTTGACTATAAATTTAATTGCATTCTCTCAATAAATCAAGTTTCGTGAGCACTATCTCACTTGTGTAGTTTCTGGTTTCTTCTAAGTTTTAAATTTTATTTATGATTTCTTTTAAAATCTAATCATAAGTGGATCCCAACATAGCAGAGCATAGTCTTATTATATTTGTAAAATTATTTTCACTTAATAATAAAATGATTAGTTGATGGCCAATATGACCATATATATATATATATAGGCCAATATGACCATATATATATATATATATATATATAATGCTTAAAAAAAATTCTTTTAAAGATAAGAAAATATAGGTAAGTTGATAAGTCAAATAGGTAGGACACTATGAAACATTGACAATAAGAAATTGAATAGAGGGTCATATCCCACTCCACATAACTCTCTCATCATCATATCATAAATGGTGTAGTTGGAAACAATGTCTTAGAATCATGGAAGAACATGCTTAAATCCACACCCTTGAGGACAAATATCGTGTTGGTAGATCTTCATGATGAAGGATCACAAAGAGAATTTGTCACTCCACTAATCTTTGTTGGCATATTCTTTACCCACAAAACAGTGCAAAGAGATAATCTCTTAGGATGTATTCAATGTACATGATTATTAATGAAGTGGAAGCACAAAGTAGAACCGTTTCAAAAAAATAAAATATTCTTAATGTTGAAAAGAGACAAGAATGGTTAATAAAATTTAAGAATGAGAATTTTGGTGGATAAACAATATTGGAAAACTCAAAGAAATACCATATCCCAAAGAACACTAATATCAATTCATTGCCATATCCATCTCATTACATAATAATGAAATAACTTCATTATTTAATGCAACTTATTATTGACATTCATAAATGCTTAAATCGAGACTGTAACTCAAATATGAAAAAATAAAAAATGAAAAATCTAAATAATAAGAAAGTTTAAAATTATAATAGAATTCCATAAATTCTTAAAAGAGAAAGAGGAAATTTCTAATAAAATTGTATAAATTCTTAAGAGAGAAACATAAGAGATGATGTTATAACATATTCTTAAAAGAGAAAGAGGAAATTTCTAATAAAATTCTATAAATTTTTAAGAGAGAAACATAAGAGATGATGTTATGACATAAAAAAGAAATGGGAAATATCATTTCATGACATAGATGAGTCTCAAAATAAAGTGCTAAACAATCTTAAAAAGTTTGTGTGGTAAAGGGAAGTTGTAAATAATTTGAAGCAAATTTTTTTTTTCTTAAATGGTCATGCCCCCCTCTTTTAAGGGTATGATAAAACTAAGTATAATAAATTATCATGCTCCCCTCTCTTTTAAGAGTATGATAAAAATAAGCATAATATGTGGTTTATGTAGTTTTCTATATATGTTGAGTAGTTCATGCGATAACAATGTTTTATTATTTTTGAAAATTATAATATGAGATACTATTTAAATATTAAAATTTTATAAAATATTGATTTCTTAAATTTATTTAATAATGTTTTTGAAACCCTACATTGTTTTGTGTTATATATATATATATATAACTTGTTAATATGAATATTAATATAAATATCATCATTTTAAATACTATGATATTAGTTTATACTTCTACAAGTAATCAATACTATAAATATCATTATTTTCATAAATTTAAATGAACATTTTAATCTAAATATTATATACCACTTTTATTTTTTTTAAATAATCATTAATTAAATTAAAAAATATATAATTTAATAAATTTAAATTTAATATTTTATGTTTTAAAAATTAATTATTTATTTAATTTAATTTCTATAATTTTATAGAGATTTTTTTTTAATTTATGAATTAACTCTTCAATTATTTAAAGTGGAAAAAAATTAAAGTAGATGATTTGAAACTTAAAATGTGTTTGAATTTATACAATTTAGGTTAGGAATTGAATTTATGAAATTTAAATATAAAATAAGATTTATTAAATTTATATAGTATGTTTATAAGATAAACATATATTTGATTATGATATTATATGTAAATTTAAATATTTATTAAGATTAATTTTAATATAAAATTAAATATTTATTAAAATTAAATAAAATTAAATTTTAAAATTAAATCATGAAATTTGTTATATGTTGTTGATGATGTTTAACGTCCACTAAGAATGAATTGGTTTATCATACCTTAAGAGGGTAAGTCATTACTTGTGATTCTTAAGAGAAGCTTTCCAAGATCATTACAGTTCTGTTGAGTTAAGAGGTTAGGAAGGTTGGTAGTGTGAAACATATTTTGAAAATGAGATCTAATATGGGTATAGGTTGGACAATATAAGAGAAAGTGTTTTTCATCTTCAACCTTCTTAGTGTCACAAAGGTGACACACTCTTTCATACCATGACATTTTAGGAATTGACCAATGCCCAAATTCAACTCGTGAAAATTTGTTCTTATCTTAACAATTTTTATTTTTGTATTTACACTCATAAAAAAAGATAGATAATTTTGATATTCTAGGTTAGGGTTGATTACATCCTTGTAATACCATAACTTTATTTTTTCCTCTAACTCTTTATCACACCACATTTTCTCCTTAAATTTTTATTTGATGATATTTTTAATAGTATATTGATTCTGCAAAATGGTGTCTTCCATGATTCCCCAATAGTTTAGCCAAGAATAGGCATATTTATTCCATCCTCCCTTGAGTTGACGGAGGTTACGACTTGATTTTGAAGCAATTTTAGGAAACCTCTCGTCTTTCATGTTGTTTAATTTGTTCTTATACATTAGGTATCTAGTCATAGTCGTGCTCTCAATGGGGGAGATGCTTGTTTCTAAGAGGAGGATTGGATAGGGAGCATTTCATTAAATTTTGAGATTATAGGTTATAAAATTGTTTTTCATTTACTTTATCTTTTTCCAAGATTCACGAGAGATACTACATCCCCAAACTTCACATCCATAAAGAATAACAGGTGGAATGAGAGTCTCAAATAGGAGTTTCTTCTTATCCCAAATCCAAATATCGACTGAGTTACAATTGTTTTCAATCCCATAATAAGCTTTCCATCCCCCAATAATCCTTTTCTCAATGCTATAATTCCAGTTGAGCTTGTGGTGAATATCAATTCAGTTATATTTGTATGAAGTCACTTCCTCCAAGTTGTTGTTGTCATATATGAAGGTATCATAAGTGATTTTATTGGATTTAATAATCATGACCTTAGTCTTATCAGTATTAACAGTCATACCCATATTGGAGAAAAAATCCTTGAGGATTCTTAGATGGTTTTCAAGATCATGGGGACTTCTTTCCATAAGAAAGATATCATCAACATGAAGGCTTCTTTCCATAAAAAAGATATCATCAGCATAAAGAAGAATACTGATGACTATACTTGTGAGATTAGGTCCGATACAACCTAATTTTTCCAAACAATCTTCTAACTTGTCAATGTGTATGCCAAAAAGGGTAGGGAACAAGGGACAACATTGTTTGACTCCAATATTGTAGCTACTATATTTCAACCAATCCTTAGTGTTTTTAAACTTAGCAATAATGTTCTCATACATCCTTATTGCAACAACCATAAACTTGAGAGGCAATTTTATCTATTCCAACCTATTCCAAAGGTTTTTCCTAGGAACTATGTCAAAAGTTTTTCTAAAGTCAACAAAACAACAAAAAATATTGTTTTTAGTATTGCATAACTCCTCTGCAATGATCCTAAAGGTAAAAATATGATCCACGGTTGAATGATATCTCCTAAACCTACCCTAGACTTTATATCTTTTACCGTGACTTTCTAGCCGAAGGCTAATCTTCTTTTCCAAAATAATTCCATAAAGCTTGGCTAAAATCAAGCTAATCATAATGGTCCTATAACTAGAGGGAATTTTTCTATCCCCATTTTTAATAATATGACCAACGAGTCTTTGCATCCAGGGTTTAGGGAAGCCCTGATTGACTGCTAAATTGAAGATCTTGTGTATGTGAGGGATAAGTATAAGCCCTCTGATTTTAAATATTTCAGCTTGGTAGCCTTCAATGTCCTTAGCTTTCCCATTTGCAAGCCGCTTAACAAAAAACTCTATGTCATATAAAGAAAAAAATGAATCATATGTAGGGACCATAGGAATGGTGTCCATGGAATTAGGGAAGTCGTAAAGACTTTTAAGGTAGGAATTTCAGTCTGTTAAGGGAATTGTATTATTTTTTTTAGTATTGTGGTTTAGAATTTGGCTCCAAAACTTCTTAGGATCGAGCTTAATTTACACTTGTCAAAAATAGCCTAACCTTTAGCCGGGTCCAAAATTATCTATCTATTCTTAAGCAAATTTATTTAATTATAAATTAAATTAACATTTATTTATTGAGAAAACTATTTAATATTTTAGAAATAAAATATAAAATCATATGAATTTACGTGTTTACCTGAAAATCAACTTACGGTGTAGTTAGGTGTAGTTACTAAAAAGTTGATGAACCAACAATCTTATAAAGAATAATTTTATAAAGAAATCATCATAAACTTTTTGAAGTGAGGTTATAAACAAAATGATCATAAATAATTTTTTCAAGTGAGTTTATTTGTTTAGTTGAGAATGAAGTTAAGGTGCACTTACTGAAAAAACTTTAATCCATATGAGAAATCTCATAAACATTGTAATTCTTTATGACATGAGCCATGTAGTTTTACAATTACAAAAACATTGTGAGCCTTTATGACATGAGGCATGTTGTTTTACAATTATAAAATATTGATTAATTTAAAAACATTCTTTATCAACAATAATTGGAAACGTGTTTGACAAGTTAATTTATTTCAAATGGGTCAAAATACTTAATAGTTTCCATCTTTCAACTTGTGTACCTTTTTCCGAAAACTTAAGTGCCCAACCAATGCCATGAAAAACAGGTGCTTATGATTCTCACCTACTTCGACCTACTATGCATGTTCTAAAAAACATAAATACCTAACCAATGAAATGCCATACAAAAAAGGTTGTTAGAAAAGAATTGCAACTGGTTCTCTATCCCGCTCTCCTTATTGAATCACAAAAAAATTTCTTCTACACCTTCTCTTGTTGTATTGTGATTTTAATTAACAAAAATATTTCATTGGTATCCCTTCCCCTTTGATGGTCCAATAGTTATTGACTAACACCAACATTTCTCGGTACTATGTTAATATTATCAATAACAATTCACCCTGTAAACCTTTTAATTTGACCACCTTTAATGAAATTCATAACCTCCTTGATTTGACCAATTCCCATGACAACTTCATAAAGATGTAGCGCTATATGATGTTGTTGTGATTTTGTTGATATGGAAAGAATGAAATGAATAGATTGAGCCCTAGCTCATTTGCCAAAAGTTCAAGCAGTGCAAAACAATATCATCTATTGTAGTAAACAAAACAATGAATATGGGTATAGTTTGATAATATTTAATGAATAGAGAGAAGAAAATATCATATGCCGCAAATCCAAGACAAGAGAGATCCATGTGTTAAAATAAAATATTTAAGTTGTCATGCCGGAGAACGATGGCAAAGAAATTGTGTACTAGTATAGAAAGGTTTTCGACCCATCTTGAACATTTGTGAATTTTGGCATAAAACTCAAAATTTCCTTCAAATGGATCTTTAGTATTGTGCCTAACAAGAAGAAATAAATATTTGGTGCTTTTCCTCGTAGGAGAACTCAATGTGGATAAGGCCATGGTGACAAACTCCAACCAACTACAATGGAAATGGATGGAGCATCAAAATCGTGTTATGAGAACTTCCTTCTCAAATTCATATTGGTAATAGAAGGGAAAATGGGGGACATGTTTGTGAAGATCACTAGTATGTTGAAAAAGATGCCAATGTGCCATGACGCCACCTGTCTGATGTCCCACCAACTTCTTAATTTTCTGGGGGCGGAGATGTTCAACATGACTGGAAAAAAATGGGATCTGCATGCTAGTTTGTTGGGCTATGGGATTCCTCATGTTGGGTTTGAGTTGAGACATTGTTTCTAGTGGAAAAATGGAGGAGGAATCTATATGACCTTTGTGGGAAATAGGGATATCTGTCAGCTAGATTTAGGGTGTTGGTTGATAGATAATTTTCCTCCTCACTAGCAAGATTTTTGTGTGTTTGTTTTCACTATTAGGTTTGTTATCGCTCAGTTTGTAGTACAGGTTAAGTAGCTTGAAAGCAAGAGTCAAAATTGGCGTAATAGGAGATTCCCCACCCACTGTGACATCAATGGGGGGATATTTCTATTTAGGGTGGCTAATCCCAAGGGAGACATCCCTAGATAATCTGGGGTGTTGGAAGGAAAAAGGTTAAGGAATTAAGGCTCAAGAGGTTAAAGTATGTTTTCCCTTCACAGATTACCGCCAAGAAGATAGTCAAAGAGAAGATAAACCGCAAGAGATAAAATGTGCAACAGTGGTTAGTACTTCATAAATTACTGACTATCTTTATTATATATGACCACTTGTAGCAGTATTTATTGACGAAGTCAATGATTGCAAAAAATAACTATGACTTATAATATCATTTGTCAATAAACACTAGAGATGATATAACATTCAAATCATATAATCAATCTTTAAATTATCATAAAATATCGTCACTTGCTCATTTAATACAAGAGTGTTGTGTCACTATACTAGAGGTGACGTTAGCCTAGTTCTAGGGTTAGTTTGATAGGCAAAGAGGTGGACGTTTTGCAAATTGGCCAAATGAAAATAATCAACACTTCAATATCTATTGCTAGATGATGAAGCCAAAACGTTTTATATCAAACAAGGGTTCAAAAGAGGCATGAAATCATCATAAAATTAGGGTTAGTAAGTTGCTAGGGTTAGTTAGGGTTTCAAATTTTGGAAGTTTGAAAAGGTTGTTTTGACACAATAGACTCAACGTTGGATAATTAGACTAGTGCCTTAGGGTATAATGGAGTCAAGGAGCAAGGCTAAAGTCTTGGGAGAATCTAAATTCAAGGACAAGAGGGTTAGGCTTTCCAGTGCTGCAATGGGAGGGCCACAAAGTCAAAACCCTAAGGGGAGGAGGCTCATTCCGGTGTTTCTTAAGCAAGGCCTCATGCTCCTCCCTCTTTCCTTAAAAATCCTTGGCAAAAACGACTAGCTTTAAAACATAAATCTAGGGCTGAAAAGTGTTGTAAAGACAAGGCCTCTCAAACCCTAAAGGTCAAAAGCCTAGGTGTAAACTCAATTAGGCCTAGGAAATCTTCCTTCTTCAATTTATGTTTCAAAACCAACTCAGAAAAAGGGGAACTAGTGTAGCAACGACTAGGCTATATTCTCCTTAATCAATGGCTAAACAAGTCTTCTATCATGGGGACATGAAGCAAGTACCTACTTGTGTGCTTTCTCCCTAGGGTTTCAATGATTAAGCATAATAATAACAATGTAACCATAAATGTAAGACATTCAACCTACAACCATTCAATCAAGAAGTTTTGCATAAGAAATACACTTACAAATCAATGAAGAGCTTATCAAACCTTAGTTGTAAACCTTCCAAATGATAGAAAACACCATAAACATGCCAAATATGATCATCCACAAGTGTAACGCCTCAAATCCAAGAGCCAAATACAAAGACAAAAAACTAAAAAATTTTCACTCACAAGAGAGTGAGTTATCTTATGTTAAAAATGAGGCTCAATGTCCTCTATTTATACCAATCTTATGACCTTTAATTACAAAAATAGGTCATTAAAACAACTGACAAGGTTGACTAACAATATTACACTGTTTTACACATTAAATGCTAAAAATGTCATAATTATGAGCTAAAAGGGAGACGTCGGGCCCCTCTGAGGGAGACGTTGGCCCTTTTTGGGCAAGATCAACATCCAAGAAGCAAAATGTTGGCCCCTCTAGGGCTCCTGCAAGTTGCCACACATGCCAATTGATCCAGCACACTACCACATGCTCCAGAAAACATCTAGCTGCCTCAGGTGACGTCCTGTCCATCGAAAGAAATCGTCCCATCTGCAGTGGGTGATCCCCCTAGGTCGGGCTCTGCCATGGTGTCCTGGTGGAACGTCCTTCTGTCTTCTTCATGCAATGGCTCATCACGACGTTGTCATGCCTCTGTCATCCCAAAAACCATCTGATGGGCTCTTTAGCCCCATGGAGTTCCAAACTAATCATATCCCCATGTGTATCGATCCACTGGTACCTATCCGTCGGGTATGGTCCTGTACATCAAAGACTACGCCCTCCATGGGCTGATTAGCCCTCGGGATCATAGTAATGCAAATCATATTTCATCATTAAAGTTATGAAATACATGCATAAAATCCCTAACATATCATCTAGGAGCTCAAAGACATTACACAAATCTACTATACAAAGTTGAAGGAACCGACATAATAACCTATTGGGCTAATACCCACAAGATAAGGAAAGTTTCCTCAGAAAATTATTCAAGCCATGTTTTATGCGGTGATATGGTCTAGGGATGTCTAGTCACAGTAAGACCAAGGGAAGGTGTTGTGTGTGGGTTCCTTTGTAGGAGGCGAGTTGTACCCATCATGGATGCATTTTTTCCAAGCCCTTTATTGCCTTTATTTTTCTTTTATTCCAGTTAAGTCAACTCACAAGGTAGCCAACATTGATGATATATCCTTGAGATAAATTTATAGGATACATGGTGTAGCTAAGACAATTGTGTCTAAAAGGGATTCCAAGTTCACATCGAATTGTTGGAAAAGGATATTCAAAGGATTTGGGGAAAATGTGAATTTTAGCACAACATATCAACCTAATTCAGATGGACAAACAAAGAGAGTAAATCAAGCGATTAAAGATATGTTGAGGATGTATGTGATGGATAAACCATCAAAATGGGAATACTACTTACACTTGGTAGAGGGGTGAAGAAGTCTCTACAACTGTCCACATATTGAATAGATCACCTACAGATTCAGTTGAAGCTATCACTTTCTTATAACAATGGGTATCAAGCATATTTAAAGATGATCCTGTTTGAGAAACTTTATGGTATAAAGTGCAATGCAACAGTGAGTTGGGAAAACCCAACAAACCATGCAGTGGTTGGGCCAAATTTACTAAGGGAAATGGAAGAGCAAATGGTACAAATAAAACAGAACTTAAAGGATATCCAAGATAGGCAGAAACAATATGCAGATAAAGGCATAACCCACAAAGAGTTTAAAGTGGGTGACCATGTGTTCTTGTAAGTAAAAGCAAGTTGCATTACCATGAAGTTGGGAAATTTTTCTAAGATAGAAGAACACTATTGTGGGTCATTTGAAATCCTAGAGAGGATTGGTTCGGTCACATATATGCTTTCACTACCTACATCCTTATGGATTCATAATTTGTTTCATGTATCTTTACTTAAAAGTATGTGTTTGATGTTAATCATGTAATTGATTGGAATGTGATTCAAGTGGATCGAGAAGGCGATTTTCTAGTGTGACTAGTTTTCATATTATACCAGAAAAGAAAACATCTTTGGAATCAAGCCATGGGGCTAGTAAAGGTTTAATGGACTTGGTACGGTCTCAAGGATGCACCTTGGGAGCACGAGGATGCTATGCAGACATAATACCCACATATTTTTTAAGACTTTTTGATTTTATGTATGTACATGTGTATATAATGCACTAAGGACAATGTGTAAATAAGGGGGAGAGGAATGTAATACCCCTAATTCAAACACCAATTGTTAATGAAAATTTAAATGTACATATAGGATGGTGAGCCATTGGCATCAAGTTTTGGTTCAGTTTTGTGTGCACCTAAGTAGTGAGAGAGGATTGTTTTCCAAAGAAAGAGCACACACATTCTACAATGTTGTGTGCACCCAAGTAAGTGTGTGTGGATTGCACATCAAGGGAGGGTTACCTTGAAGTGTGCATAAGACTCAGTTCTCTCTCTCTCTCTCTCTCTCTCTCTCTCTCTCTCTATATATATATATATATATATATATATATGAGTGTGGTTATTGAGATGGTGAGTTGGGATGCAAAAATTCTAGTGCGCCTATCTTTGTAAAATGTAATCACACCAGACGGGTGGGCTAAACTCCATCGAAAATGAAAAAAATGGGGCTTAAGTCAAAGGGGATATTTTATTGATATTTCTAAAAAGTATAGTTTATGGATATTTATTTATCCTAAGTTCCCAAGGGATGGGAATGAGTCACCAAGTGGAAAAAAGTAATTTTGTAGTTGTCAAGTGTCTAGTTATAACCATGCAAAAGTATGGTTGAACCTTATTGATAAATATTTATGAAATTTAAAAATAAAATAAGATTTATTAAATTTATATACATTTGATTACTAAATTATATGTAAATTTAAATATTTATTAAGATTAAATTTAATTAAAACTAAATCATAAAATTCTTTATATATTTGCAAATAAATTTATTTAATTACAAATGAAATTAACATTTATTTATTAAAAAACTATTTTATATTTTAAAAATAAATTATAAAATCATATGAATTTATATATTGTTTAAAATCAACTTACCCTATATTTACTAAGAATTTAATAAACACCAATTTTATAAAAATATTTTTATAAAGAAATCATAAAAAAAATTTAAAAAATTATAAACAAAATCATCATAAACTTTTTGAAATTGATTATAAACAAAATGATCGTAAATATATATTTTTTTAAATTTATGTGTTTAATTGATAAAGAAGTTAACATGCAATTATTAAAATAAAAAATCCATATGAAAAAGCTCAAAAAAATAATTCATATGAACAAACTCATAAACATTGTGAACCTTTATGACAAAATAATCCATATCATAAACATTGTGAGCTTTTATGAAATGAGCCATGTAATTCTATTATGATAAAATAGTGATTAATTTAAAAATATTTTTTAGCTTTTATCACAAAATAATCCATATCATAAACATTGTGAGCCTTTATGACATGAGCCATATAATTTTACTATTATAAAATAGTGATTAATTTAAAAATATTTTTTTATTGATAATTTGAAAACTTGTTTGACAAGTTAACTTATTTCTAACTAGTCAAAGAGATAACACTTCCGAGCTTCCAAAGAGTGTGCCTTTTTTCAAAAACTGCCTTTTCCCAAAAACTTAAGTGCCCAATGTGCTCTCATGTTGGGTACTTAAGAGATGGTTATGATTCTCACCTGCTCCCACCAATAACCAACAAATAACATGCCATGTAAACGTAAATAACCAACCAATGACATGCCATGAAAACGAGGTCGTTAAAAAAGCATTGCAACTGGTTCTGTAATCGATCCTCCTTGATTGAACGGCAACAAAATTCCTTCTACACCTTGTCTTTTCGGATTGTGATCTGATTGTCGGATTGTTTGAACGGCAACAAAATTCCTCTTGTCTTTTCGGATTGTGATCTGATTATCGGATTGTGATTTGATTCAAAAAAAAATCCTTCGTTGGTATCCCCGGCCCCTTTGATGCTCCAAGAGGTATTGATTAGCACCGACATTTCTCGGTACTATGTTAAACCTTTTAATCTCACTACCTCGGTACTATGTTAAACCTTTTAATGAAAGTCAAACCCGCCTTGATTTCACAACGCGGGCAAGATGGAGCGCTATATGAACCTTCGAATAACTTTTGAGAAATTGCAAAAGCTGGGTTCAGCACATATTTGTTTGGACTGTTTCAAGTTTCCACTTGCCTCCTGTGGAGTGTTGTTTGGATTTTCATGTGTAGGGGACTGATGGACAATCCATTTGCAAAGCTTGATGCGTATCCTGGGTCGTTGTGATGTATCTGATGTATCCTGGGGACTGATGGACAATCCATTTGCAAAGCTTGTATCCTGGGTCGCCGTGATGTTGCTGATATAGCGAGAATGAAATGCACAGATCGAGCCCTAGCTCATTTGCTAAAAGTTCAAGTAGTGCAGAACAATATCAGCTATTGCAGTCAGGAAAACATCGAAGAAGGGTATAGTTTGATAATATTTAATGAACAGAGGGCAGACGAAATCACAGCCCGTAAAGCCAGGGCAAGAGAGATCCATGTGTTAAAAGCAAACAATGAAGTTGTCACGCTGGAGAACGATGGCCATAGAAAACGTGTACTATTATACAAAGGTTTCAGACCCATCTCGAACATTGGTGAATTTTGGCATAAAAACTCAAAATTGCCTTCAAATGGATCTTTAGTACTGTGCCTAACAAGAACAAATAAATCTTTGGTGCTTTGCCTGGTGGGAGAACCCGATGCGCAGAAGGCCATGGTGACGAACTCCAACCAACTACAATGGAAATGGATGGATCATCAAAAGTGTGTTTTGAGCACTTCCTTCTCCAAATTCATATTGGTAATAGACGGGCACAGGGGCGGCACGTTTGTGAAGATAACTAGTAGCCTGAAAAGCTCCCACTGCGCTTGGGCGCTGCCCGTCTGATGTCCCGCCAGCTTCTCAATTTTGTGGGGTCGGAGGTGTTCAGCATGACTGGAAACAAATGGGATCTGCATGCTAGTCTGTCGGGCTATGGGATTCCTCATGTTGGGTTCGAGCTGAGACATGTTTCCAGTGGAACAATGGAGGAAGAATATATATGGCATTTGTGGGAGATAGGGATATTGGTCAGCTAGATTTAGGGTCTCGGTTGATAGAGGATTTGCCTCCTCACCAGCTAGATTTTCGCGTGTTTGTTTTCACTATTAGGTCTATCGCTGCAGGTGGTCCTGAAGAAGAAGGATCGATTGAAGATGATCGTATCTACAACGGTTTGACGATTTCTGCTACCTCACATATATGCTCGCCCTACGGGTGCCCGATTCGATAATGTGGAGCTGCAGGTTTCGGCTTTTCACAATCACTTGTTCGTAGTGAGAAGGGAGAAATATGAGGGATGGATTCTAGTGGAGTTGTGGTTGAAGAGGGAGATCAAATGGGGAAGGTCCCTTCGTCTCATCCCGTCCCGACCTGATAGTGCTGGAAATACACAGTCCATCGTTTCGTTCTGTTTATGGCAAATGAATACACAGTATTTTGGTATGGATTGTATTTTGATTGTGGGAAAACTCCACGGCGTCGACGAAGGCTCTTGGTGGATTGTCAAGACAAAAGAAGGCGCCGCTGTTGTGGTCAGCGAAGGTATGCTTCAAGACATCACTGATGGTACTCGCTTTTCTCTGGTAAGACACTTTCATCAGAAATGAGTTATAAAATTTCATGGCATCCTCATTGTATCAACTGTTTATCCGAATTCGAGGAGCATTATAATCTCTTTTGGAATTTTGGATTTTGCACTGTGAAATTGCAATCGGTTTTCGTTAAGATATTGTTCAGAACAATGCATAAAAAAGGTTAAAGTTAAATCATATAATGTTGTTTATGCTAATTCGAAGAGCACTGTGATCTTCTGGATATTGAATTTTACTTTATGAAATTGCATTCTATTTTCTTAAGATAGTATTGTAGATCTAGGTCTTATCATATTCTTTGTTATAAGGAGAATTCTATTCAAACCAAACCTGGAAACAGACTAGATTTTTGTTCTTAAGTATATGCATGTACTCCCACCGTCTACACTCTTCATGGTTGTTTTAATTTCCGAGGTTTCACTAAATTTGGTAATTGCTGTGATGGATTTGTGATGGTATGTTCTTTGTAATCAAAATCGTTGCGCGAAATTTCATTCTATCATTTCATTAAAAATTAACAAGTAAATCGATCAGTGATCAATTTGGTATAAAATCTATAGTCTTCTTAGAAATGAATGATTTAAAATCAATCAGTGATCAATTTGGATAAAATTTGAAGTTTATCCCTCCAAAATTATAGATTAATGGTTTATGAGATAGCATTTTCATTAATCACTTTGCAAAAAATTTAATGGTTGCCTTCCTCAAAAGTTTACCATTTAATAATTAGCACCAATCCCCATGTAGGTTTCCTTGGATTTACCTTGTTTCACCCATCGTGAATGGTTCAATTTGGTAAAGGGATTTTGCATCGGTCTCACTAACCTGATTTGCACACAACGTGCATCTGTCAAAGAGGGAAGAGGGACTAGAGTCAGACATGCAGCAATTCCTGGGAAGGATGTTCTGGGCAAATAAGCATATAAATGCGTTAAAAAATTCAATATATGGATTAGCGCGTTAATTCACTAATCCATTTTATTAGTGAGCGCTATGGCCTGGCTTGCAGTGCACCATCTCAGCCGTTAGATATCTGAGTGAAGGTCAGTCCAACGGTCAAGGCACCATTTTCATTCTATGAGCTTTTTTTTTCGAACCTCTGCAATGGTGGTCAAGGCACCATTTTCATTCTATGAGCTTTTTTTTTCTAACCTCTGCAATGGTGATCAACCACTTGAAACATGTAAATCCCCGATAATAATTTATGTTCTTCAGTCGGTCAGTATTCACATCGAGAAATGTTTTTCAAAATGCGTCTTCCCCGATATGTTTTCGTCTTGCAGATTCTGACTGTGCTCGGTAATCTGCATGTGCTTTTGATATACAAATGTAACCCTAAAATTTCAATCTCGGACGTTACGTGTCGATGAAGTTTGATTCCCCATTAACGGGAACCCTCCTTTCTCCACTTGGTCCATGTTCGATTAAGTTTCAGAGACCAAATAACACCTGTCTAAGATATTATAATCTCACGGATTTTAATACCTATATTCAATATGCATTTATATTTGAGAAGTAAATTTATTTCAAACATGTCAAAAGACATAACACTCACTAGCTTCCAACTGTTGTGCCTATTTTCAAAAACTAGAGTGCCAAACTATGCCATGCAAAAGAGGTGCTTATAATACTCACCGACTTCCACCTTCGTACTTTTTCTTAAACATAAATGACCAGCCAATGCCATGCCATGCAAAAGAAGTCGTTAGAGCAGCACTGTAGCTTCTTCTCGACCCCACTCTTCTCGATTGAATCACAAAAATATCCATTCGACACCTTTTCTTGTCGAATTGTGGTTTGATTTTGGAAAAATCATCCCAATGGTATCCCTGGCACCTTTGATTGTCCCAATAGTTGTTGATTAGCACCGACATTTCTCGGTAATATGCTAATATTATCAATTAGCCTTGTAACCTCTTTAGCTTGACCACCTTTAATGAAACTCATAACCCACTTGATTTGACCAATGCCCATTACAACCTCGGCAAGCTGAAGCGCTATATAAACCTTTTGTTGTGATTGTTTTAAGTTGCCAATCTCGAGTAGTGGATTTAGCTGATATTTGTTGTGATTGGTTGATATTTCCATTTGTTGATATCTCAATAGCCATCACCCAAAAGATGATTACCTTGTTCATATTTATACTAGATCTTTCAATGGCCAACTAGGGTATCTTCTGAGAGACAAAAACTCTCGGTCCATTCAAGAAGCCCAAGAGCTCGCCACCAAGATAGAAGGGAACCTCCTTTCATCTAAGATTGAGCCATTTGCTAACCCTAGGGGGAGAATAGATACCAAGTAGAAAATAGTAACAATGCTAAACCTACTTCACATCTCTGCGTTGGTATCAACAAATTACAAGCCTCGATGGATGGCATCATAAAAAATCAAGAAGAGATGATGAACTCGATTGTTAGACTTGAAAAATCCTAGATCCAAGCACCTAGGCCTCTGTTCAAAGGGTAGTTCCAGAAAGGGAATCAATTTTACAAGCCAAAGAATGAAAACGAAGTTCCAAATACCTTGGCCCCTACAAATGTTGTGGATAAAAACCCTTTGTGCCTCGAGTGTAGTGAAGCACACTGGGATCATGAATGTCCCTATAATGCCAACCAACAACAAGTCAACAATTTGGATTGCTTCATAAACTTTCCTCAGATAAATATCACAAATATAGAACATCAACAAGTTGTGAGGGAAGTAGCCAAAGAAGCAAGGATGGCAGTGATAAACAACTTGGACCAGGAATCACGAGAAAAGCTAAAGAAGCAGGAAGTTCAAGTATATAGAAGAAAGAATCCAAAACAACCTACCCCTGATTAGCCGAGACCCCCGCCTCTTGAGGTGCTTCTTCCTAAGACATCCAAGACAAGTAAGGTTGACCTTAACTTTGACTTTGAAGGGGCTTTATCAAAGATGCATGTGAATGTTCCCCTAAGAGAAGCAATCAAGATCCCATCCATTAAAGAACTCTTTGATACTTTCTTTTCGGGATCAGTTGAACCTATGGACCCCCCTATTATGATACAAGCTTATCATTTTAGGGTCCAGTATGGTGAAAACCCTCCCTTCTTCATGACTTTAACAATGAACAACAAATACCTTAACAATTGCATGCTAGATACAAGTGTTGGTGCCAACATGATGTCTCTTAAAGTTATGCAAAAAATGGGTTTGAAGGTCACTAGGCCTTACAGGAATGTGTGTGGTTTTGAATCTAAAGAAATACCCACACATGGGGTGGTTGAAAATGTTGAAGTACACTTAAAGGAATACCCCAAGAAGACAATTCACATAGATATTATAGTGGTTGATGTCCCGGATGTGTGGGGAATGTTGTTATCTAGGAAGTTTGGTGCAATGATATGTGGGTCCCTTCAGATGGACCTCACCTTCTTACGATTACCTTTAAAAGATGAAACGATGGGACTCAATGTACCAATAACTAGGAATCATGTACAGGATATTGTTCCTCCCATAAATGATGATAAAACGTAAAAAGATGTGATACAAACTCTTCAATAATATTCTCTAGAAGACATGCCCTTTGCAACAGAAGAGGAGTCTGATCAGATCGAATGGCCTAAGAAAGAAGAATACCGACAACTCGATGAATTTCAGAACAAAGAAGTTGGGACGGTGAAGATATTAAAAAGGAAAAAAGATGAAGATAATGTGCAGATCCACCCATCCCAACAAGAAATCATTATAGCAGAAGCCCACCCACCTCCATCAGTACAATACACCAGGGTTGTTCAAGGAACGACCAAACACAAACTCAGAAAATAGAAAGAGGGAGATTTGGTATGGATGTGGGATACTCAGAAAGGAGAGCCAACTAATGTAAAAGGAAGCATGCAATCATGGCTTGGACCCTTCAAAGTCGGAATGGAATCAATTGATAACTCGTACTATTTGTCCACTTTGGAAGGAAGAAGGCTCCCATTACCCATCAGCGGGCACTTCCTCAAACCCCACCAAGGTGGTGGGACCTAACTCCACAGGTAAGTAAAGGTAGGTAGGCATTTTTCTGTGTATTATACCATTTGCATTTCATGATAGTTTGCTTCCTCACTTGCATATTGATTGTTTTATTTCAGTTATATACATATATTATATTTGTGGGGTGGCAATACTACCCACCCTTGTTACTAATGCCATTTTCGAGTATGAGTAGGTCTGCAGGTTATGCTAGAGATGCTGAGGTTCTCATGCGCACTACGGTGAGCACATGCCCCCGAGTTGGAGCCAGATGTTATCCCCATTTTCTACGGATAACTAGGAGATCATGTCTCGAGGCCTATAGGTCCTAGACATGGAGTACCGAGAGTAGGATTGACCTGAGCATAGCCCTGGAGGGCCCATGTTTCTCCTCCTTCATTAGACTTGTCTTGTCAACAGTAGCAACATCCATCACCTTCAGCTTGGACTTGTATCAAAGAAGACTCTTGCTCCATGAGGTAATTGGTCTAGGTATCATGGTATGTGTTGTATTTGATCATCATAACCTTTAGATATATGCATCAAATTCCTTTTATGTCTGACAACTGCATGGATCTTACATTAACCCACTTGACCATGGTTGGGGGATTGACAGGGTACCCTAGCAAGCTTGTACCCATAGGTTTTGGTTTGCCACTCGAGGAATTTGAAGGGCCATTGTTCGCTCCCATCATATCATCACTCTTACATCTTATCTCCCACTCATATGCTCCATTCCCCTAGTTTGGACATTAGGATGATATGTTTGTGGGGTTACACCTTATCTCATGGGAAGAAGGGGCTAAAGGCCTAGAAGGTAAAAGAAGTTGGTAAAAGATAAAAACCATAAAAAATGAAGCCTAGAGATGCCTCACCCAGGGATCCCTGAGAAGGCAATAAAAAGCCTCTCAACAAGAAATAAGAGGGACCCAAAGAAAAAAAACAAAACAAGACCTAGCGAAGAGGATGGGGGGTCTCATCATGAGCCAGTTCATTATGTTCATGGGTACCTAGTAGTATGACATTTCCATTATCTGGTTACCACGCTAGGGTAGTGACCTTTGGTTGCATGGCCAAGGGAAGGGGGCCTCATCACGAGCCAACCTTGTAATCTCTGTGAAAGTGCTTGTGGGTAACATTGTCAGCTATGGTCACCACGCCAAGGTAGTGTCCTCTAGTTAGACCTTGAAATACATAAAAAAAAGAAATAAAGAAAAGAAATAATAAAGGCAACAAAGGGATTGGAAAGAATTGCATCCATGATGGGTACAACTTACCTTCTACAAAGGAACCCACAGGTAATATCACCCCTGTCTTTCACTCTGTCCGTATGTTTGGACATCCCTTGACCACGTCACCTCGTATTACTTAGCTTGGATGATATCCTCTGGAAACTTTCCTTCTCCTATGGATGTTGGCCCAATAGAGTATTTTGTCTTTTTCTTCAGCTTTGTATAGTAGGTCATTGTAATGTCTTTGAGCTATTGGATGATGTATCAGGGGTTTTATGCATGTATTTGATAAAATTGATCATGAAATATGATTGACATTTCTATGATCCCTATGACTAATGAGCCCATGGAGGGCGGAGTTTTTGATGTGTAGGACCATGCCCAAGGGACAGGTACCAGTTGGACCGGTACACCTGGGGAGATGATTAGTTCGGACCTCCATGGGGCTGAAGAGCCCATCAGATGGTTGTTGGGACCCCATTAGGGGCAGAGATAGGACAATGATTTGATTAGCCTTTTCACATGAGAAGAAGAAGGATGTTCCACCCAGGACACTTTGGCTAAGCCTAGCCCATGGGGGTTGACCCACTTTAGATGGAACATTTTACTTTTGATGGATAGGATGTCACCTAGAAGGATTGGATGTCAAATTGAGTGTGTGGCAGTTTGATGGGATGACTGGCACATGTGGCATCTTAGAGGAGCCCTAAAAGGGCTAACATCTAACTTCTGGATGCTAGATTAGCCCTAAAAGGGCCTAAGGTCTCCCTAAGAGGGGCTTGTCGCCTCACCTTTTGATCATTTATGTCATTTACTTAGAAGTTAATGTAAAAACAATATGATTTTGGTTATTAGCCTTGTCAGCCATTTTTAATGACCTAATTTTAAATTAAATCTCATGAGACACTATATATTGAGGATGTTTTTCCCTCATTTGAACATAACACAACAACTCACACTTGTGAGGTCTAATTTTTTGCGCCCTTATTGGGTATTTGGTCTTTTAAAGAAGGTGCACTTGTTGATGGAATGCTTTTCTTGGCATATTTTGGCATTTCTCTTGAGGAAGGCTTACAACTAGGGTTTGCACATGCTTTTCTTCATGATATGTAATTTTTTTTTTTCCTGCAAAACTTCTTGATTGAATGGTTGTAGGTTGGTATTCTTGCATTAACTTATAGATTTGTTGATTTTAAAACCCTAGGTGACAAGCACACAAGTAGGTCCTTGTCATATGTCCCCTTAGAGAGAAATTTTTAGCCATTGAGGAAGGAAGAAAGAGCCTAGCCTTTGCTACACTCTTCTTACTTTCTCCCTTAAGCTAGCTTTGATTTTTAAAGGTTAAAAGGAGGGTGACATCCTAGGCCTAGGTTATCTACACCTAGGGTTGTTCATCTTCTAGTGTTTAGTGATAGAGCCTTGCCATTGCAACACTCTCCCTCATTGAATCCTCTTGTTTTAAATCTTTTTCTTTGCTAGTCATTTTGCCAATTTTGACCTAAAGAAGGAGGAAAGAGCATGAGGCCTTGCTTAAGCAACACCGGAGTGAGACTCTTTCTGCTAGGATTTTGATTTTAGGGCCCTGCCATTGCAGCACTCTAGAACCCTTCCGTCTTGTCTTTAGCCTATTGCTCCTTCAACTTTGCATCCTCTCCTTGAATGACTCCATATACCCTTAGGCACTAATCTTAGACACACAACATTGAATTCCAAGTGTCCAAAACAACTCTCAAAACATTAAATTTTGAAACCCTAATTAACCAAACTAACCCTAATTAAGGCTGACGTCACAGTTTGTTATCTCATCTTTGCACAACAAATGTTGAAAATAAGCAATTAGATGATGGTTAAAGGCATTTATCGAGTAAATGGTTGATTGGATATGTTGTTTTCTGCATCATCTCAATAGTTATTGGTGAATTGATACTCTTACATTGCCATATTGACAAATCATTGAATTCATTAATATCTGTTGTTTCATTGCTTATATATAATTGTTGGATAGTCACATGAAGTACTAACCCTTTGAGTTATAGCTTGTATATATGTATTGTATTGCTGTTGTCTTATTCCAGGCAGGTGTTTTCATTTGGGCATACACTTTATTTATTGGCTGATTAGCCGGACCTTCTGACTTTGGTGGTAACCTGTGAGGAGGAACTTTTCCTTGACTTTCATACTTTAACCTTTTCAAACCCCAAGTTATTGGGGATGTCTCCCCTAGGTTAACCTCCCTAAATAGAAAGAACCTCCCCATGTAGGTGACATTGGGTAGGGAAGGTTCGTGTTACGCTAGTTTGGCCTTTATCCTTTAGCCTTTTGACCTAGCTACAAATTGTGTGATAATAGTGACAGTAAGGTTGGCTATCATTTCTTGAAGGGGTGACTCTACAAGATATATAATATATATGTTCCTAAATGTGATATATTGAAACTTATTAGAGAATCTCACAATGTCCAAGGTTGTAGGAGATTTTAGCATTGGGAAAACAATTTCCAATTTATATAGGTATGTGTGTTGACCCAAAATGCAAGAATATGTAGCTCATTTTATTAGGGGATACATACTTTATTATAATAGCAATCCTAGTAATAGAAAGAAATGGTTATACCATCCCTTATGAAATATTGTGGAATTTAACCATTTACTTTGTGGTTGTATATTTGGATGACAACCTCATCTTCAACAAGATTTGGGAAGAACACTTCCAACACATTTAGCAGGTCCTACACACCCTGTAGTAACACATGATGTATGATAACCTAAAGAAATTATCCTTCGGCATGAGGAGGTTCCAATACCTCATATACATTGTATATGAATATGATGTGCATGAATATCCATCCAAGATTCAAGTCATCCATGATTATCCAGACCCAATAACACTAACCAAACTTTGAAGCTTCTTGGGCCTTGCCAACTTCTATCAAAAATTTGTGTTGGGGTTCTATTGTATTTCATGGCCCCTCAGCCATGTGACCAAGGGTATTTGAAAATCCCAATTTGTGTGGGCCAAGTCACAACAAAAATCCTTTGATGATCTCAAACATCATCTATGCTCAACCTCGATGCTCTCCTTACTTGATCTGTAAACACCTTTTGAGATTGAGATAGATGCTTCAGACTACGTTGTTGGTGTCAATCTCACTCATGAGATCATCCGATGACCTATCATAGTGAGACAAGCTCATATATCGTCTGTAAGTACCCAACCAATTAAGGTCCGATAGACCAATTAAGTCTTAGTGGACGTTAATCATCATCATCATCATCATAAAATTTATTTTAAAAATTGAATTTATGAAATCTAAAAATAAAATAAAATTTATTAAATTTATATCATATGTTTATAGTATGTAAATTTAAACTTAATATTTATTAAAATTAATAATTTAAAAATTAAATCACGAAAATTATTATAATTTTTTAATAAATTTATTTAATTACAAATTAAATAAACATTTATTTATTAAAAAAACTATTTTATATTTTAAAAATAAATTATCAATTTATGTGTTTACCTAAAAATAAATTTACCACATATTTAATAATCCAACAATTTTATAAATTTTTTTTTATAAATCAATCATCATAAACATTTTGAAATTAAATCACACTTATAAACAAAATCATCATAAAGAATTTAACTATCACTTATTGAAAAAATTAATTATATGAGCAACCTCATAAACATTGTGAGCCTTTATGACATGAGGCATATAGTAATCTGCATAGACTTTTCATAAACAAATGTAGCCCTATGAAGTTTGATTCCCCATTAACGAGAATCCTCCTTTCTCCACTTCGTCCATGTTCGATTAAGTTTCGGAGACCAAATAGCAATGCATTAATCTGTCATGGATTTTAATACGTGTATACAATATGCAGATGACCAGATTATTGGGAAGATGGGCTCCTCGATGAAGTCTGAACGAGTTGGTAAGAAGAAGGTTTCCTCCTAAGCACCATCTCCTAGAATTTAGAAATTAATCAAATATTTAACAGTGATATAATTAGTTTCTTAAATTTATATAATTTATTTGTATATATTTATTGGGTAGAAAGAGGATTTACACTGAAGTATGGGAGATATGTCCATGTAACATAAAGCATTAAAATAATAGTAAAAAAATCGACAAAATAATAAATTAATAATAAAATAATAAAAAGCATTAAATTATATATAAATAAAAAAATACATAGAAACAACAAGTGGGCTCAATTAATCAATCACATTTATCAAGCTAACAGAGGGATCAAATCTCTAGATGTGCAAACCTTTAATTTGGGTGCTTTTTTTTTTATAATGTTATTCACAATAGCTAAAGTTTTGACAAACATAGACTGATTTTGCAATGACACGAACATTTCTCAATGTCGCAATGTGACGGACATAACCCACTGTCAAACTGTGACAAACTTATTCCAACACCATAATGTGAGAAACAAAAATCCATCATCGTAATTTGATAAACATAACCTTACGATGTCATTTGACGAAGAAAATTTGATGTCGCAATGTGACGAACAAAACCTGATGTCGCAATGTGTCGAACAAAACATGATCAACATTGCAATGCAGTAGTTCCATAGTAAACTATGGTTAAACATAATCAAGATGGCCCACTATAATCATATCCACATGGTCAATGAAGTTTAGCCATGGGCATGGTCAACCATAATAAACTCCGACCAGCCATAGCCAACCATGGTCATGGTCAACCACACTCAACCATGGTGAAGGACAACCACGATCAACCATAAGAAACCTTTCCTTTCCAAATCCATCCTACATCTACCAAAGTTCACCATCATTGTGGTGAACCATTATAAACCATGTTCATGGTCAACCATAGTCATTGTCAATTAAGGTATTAATGTATTACTACTTTAATACTGTATTTATTAGGGTATTAATACTTTTAAAATGCATTTATTAATGTATTATTATTGTTATAGTGTATTATTAGTGTATTAATAATTTAATAATGTATTTATTAATATATTATTACTTGAATAATGTATTACTTTATTAGTGTATAAATATATTAGCAATGCATTAATTAAAAATGTATTATTGTATAAATTAATTTATATATATATATATATATATATATATATATATATATATATATATATATATCTATATATATATATATATATATGCATTAGGCCAATTTATATTATATAGTTTCATTACTTAATATACTTACATTATATCATTTTTCATATATATCTATCTATGTGAGTTATATTAATAAAAAAATATCATATATATATATATATATATATATATAT